>LPNX010977118.1:0-296050 GCA_001517045.1 Pseudotsuga menziesii
ATTGTTCCCTGTCATCAAAATATCATCTACGTACACCACAAGATACACAACAGATCTTCCAACTTTCTTTATAAACAGTGTTGCATCATCAAGATCAAAGTGTCTGAAATTTAAATTCAAAAGATGCTCGGTTAATTTTTCATACCATGTGTGAGGCGCTTGTTTTAGGCCATACAAGGATTTGACAAGATTGCATACCTTTTTTTCTTTTCCTTTCACAACAAAGCCTTCTGGATGAGACATGAAGACATTCTATTTCAATTCTGCATTCAAGAAAGCAATCTTCACATCCATCTGATGAACTTTCCACCCATTCTAAGCAGCTAAAGAGAGTAAGGTACAAATGGTAGCCCATTTTGCTGTAGGAGAGAACGTTTCTTCATAGTCAATTCCTTCCTTCTGTGCATAGCCTTTTTCTACAAGCCTCGCTTTATGCTTGTCAAGTGAGCCATCTGATCTGTATTTGTTCTTGTACACCCACTTGCAGCCAATTGGTTTGGTTCCAACTAGAGGGTCAACCAGCTTCCAAGTTCCATTCTTCATGAGTGCATCATACTCATTCTGCATAGCTTCTTTCCACTCAACTTGAGTAGAAGCTTATTCAAAGGAAGTTGGTTCCAAGTTAGCAGATAAATTAAATTCACAATCAAATGATACATCCATGTCATCACCTGAATTATCTGCTTCTCCTCCATCTTCATGTCTTTTTGAACTTCTCGTTCCCATCTTTCCAACTTCATCCGGATGGACACTTTCAAGTGTCTTTGTGGCCCATTTAGGAATCTTTCGTGATGGTCCTGGTTGATCAGCTGGTGGTGCTTCATCATTGATTGAGAGTCTACCAATTCTCTCAATCACATCATCCAGTTGAATCTCTTGTTGAGGTGAAGTAGCAGGAACTTCTTCATGTGGGGGAGTTGGTGCTTCATATGGAAATTCCAAAGGTTGTTCCAAAATAGGAATCACCCCTTCAAGGTTTGGAATTTCATATTCATTTTCAGAATATTTCTTTGGATGAGGATATTTTTCCAAATGATCAAGCTGTCTCTCAATGGACTGGTCATTTTTATTAGTCTCAAGAAAAATGACATCTCTAGAAATAACAAACTTCTTGTTTACCTCATCATACAGACGGTATGCCTTGGAGTATTCTTCGTACCCCAGGAAAATGCATTTTCTGCTTCGAGCACCAAGCTTGTTTCTTTGCTCCTTTGGAATCAAGGCATAACAGGTGGAACCAAAAACTTTGAGATGCATGACTGAAGGGAGATGGCCAAACCACATTTCATGTGGAGTCTTGTTATCAAGAGCATTTGAGGGGCTTCTGTTTCTCAAATAGGCTGCACATTTCACTGCATCACCCTGAAACATTAGTTTTACATTCTTAAAAAACATCATTGAGCGAACCATATTCATTATGGTTCTGTTCATTCTTTCTGATACACTTTTTGTTGAGGATTGTAGGGAACTGTACTCTGATGTGCAATTCCATGTTGGTGAAGATAATCTTCAAAAGCATTTGAAGTGTATTATTTCCCATTGTTAGTACGAAGTGTACCAATTTTAGATTGTGCTTGTTTTTCTATCAATGCATGAAAGTCTTTGAATGTTTGAAATGCTTCTAATTTTGTCTTTAAACAGTAAATCCAGCACATTCTTGAGTAGTCATCAACAAAGGTCATAAAATACTTATTCCCATTAGCAGAAGGAGTTGGCATTGGGCCACATAAATCAGAATGCACTAATTCTAATTTCCTACTTGCTCTGAAATTAGATTCATGGAATGGCAGCTTACTATGTTTCCCTAATATACATGCATCACATTTGCTCTTCTCTTTAGGAATGGTGGGAAAACCAAAGACACCATTCTTTCTCAACAAACGAAGACTGTTATAATTCAAATGACCAAATCTTGCATGCCACAATAAACTTGATGACAAATTACCTTCTCCATGCTGAGAGAGATAGGCATAGTTCTGAACCCTTTAGCTTCAGCAGCTTCCCATCTTCGTATCCAGTCATGATGACTTGGTTGTCAGAGGACTTTCTTATTTCTACTATTCCATCAAACATGTGGATGGAATGGCCTCGCTGTCGAATCTCCACCAAGGACAGCAGGCTTCTCTGCAACTCTGAAAGATAAAGAACATTCTTCAACAAGAAATCAGGGAATCCAGGCATCTTCATCTGAATGGTGCCCATTCCCTTTGGTTTAAGACTTGACTTATCTGCAAAGTAAACTATGCCATTTATTGTTTCATTAAGTTCTTCAAAACAGTCTTTTCTAAAAGTCATGTGTGATGTTGCACCAGTATCAAGTAGCCAACAATCTTTGTAAGATGAAAGTGAAGTCATTTCATTAATACCAAGATTACAATGTGCAACAATACAATGAGCATAATCTGAAGATTTACTAGCATCTTGGTTTTTTTTGTCATCTTTCTTCTAGTTATGTCTGTCTTTGATGGAGTCCCATGAAGCCCAACACTGATCTGCTGTGTGTCTAGTATTTCCACAACGCTTGCACTTCAAATCTGATCTTTTGCTGGAGTTGTTTCTGCCTCCTCTACCTCTGAAGTTTCTTCTTCCTCTGCCTCTCTCTTTTCCAGAGAGAGTGGCACCAACTACAGATGCTATAGATTGCATCTTCTGTGATGAATCTTGCAACTAAGACAAAATAAGAAAGAGTAAAGGTGCAGGTCTAAGTCTCTGCCACCTTATTTACAAAAATAGTACAAGAAAATGATAATCTCTCCTTCAATAAACTATGTGCTCTGATACCACTGTTGGATAATAACTCCCGATTCATCTTATTCCATTGCTAATGCATATATTTATACAATTCATATGTCGGTTGTGATTCAACTTCCGACCAACCTATTCATATTCCTACATGACTATTCACATTCAGAATATATTTACAATATTTACATATTGTATAATCTCGACGGATTATATTCCAACAAAAAATTCTTGCAATCTATAAATTCTAACCACCTTATGTTTCATTAATCAACACATGATTAAAATTCCTTGCAATCTATAAATTATAACTACATGCAATCATCCTGAAACCTTAAACTGGGAATCAAAACACACAAATCAACACTGATTCGAGTCCTTCAAATACTGTCATTTTACTGTTTAACTCAAATCAGTTTGAAATATTTAAATAAATGAACATTGCTCAAAATGGAATCTATAATTTTTAACTGATTTAGCAATCCTTCTCACCCATCTTAATTCTCAATCAAAATCGACCTAAGTACCAAAAATCTAATATTTGAATGTTGAAACACCAAACCTATTTTCTGGCCACAATTTGATACTATGTGCAAAACATTCCTATAGTATACCTCAGTCACAAAGAAAGAACTCCAAGCTATCTTTCTTTACCCTATTTGCAGATCTAGTATTTCGAAATGAACTTAACCATATATGTGAGGGAAAATAGTTTGAATCCCAACGCAAAACTTGACATTAATGCAAACCAGGAATAAAGGATAAATTACATGAAACTTACAACATTTATCCTTCAATCTATTCGAACTCTTCATGTTCTATTTTAATTTCTAGAAACCCTCAATATTAACACACAAAACAACAATAACCAAACAATGCATGAAAAGGAATTTTTACAGTAATATGTGCAGATGACAATACTCACAAACAAAGTATCAACACTGTATGAAGGTGGGCGCCCCTCCAAATGCTGCTCAAACAATGAATAAACGCTTAAAACTTGATTTAATTATCAATTGAAAAGAGTATCACATAATTTTGTCTCTGTCTGTCTCTGCTAAGACTGTTGTCAAATATTTATAAGCTACAACATATGGGTTGACCACTAAAAGGGAAGACCCTTCAAATAGTCATCACAACTAAAGGATAACATGTGCAACAGAGGCCTTTCTTCAAGCGAACATACTCCAAACTGAGTGGATTCTCCCACATCTTCGGCTATGATCTCCATACCACCGATAGCAGGGTCACAGCCCCTTAATGAATCCAAATAACATTTTCTTTGGCTACTAGTATTCATGGGTATTATATGACTAAATCATAAATACACCCTAATTCCTTGCAATCTATAAATTATAACTACATGCAATCATCCTGAAACCTTAAACTGGGAATCAAAACACACAAATCAACACTGATTCGAGTCCTTCAAATACTGTCATTTAACTGTTTAACTCAAATCAGTTTGAAATATTTAAATAAATGAACATTGCTCAAAATGGAATCTATAATTTTTAACTGATTTAGCAATCCTTCTCACCTATCTTAATTCTCAATCAAAATCGACCTAAGTACCAAAAAGGAAATATTTGAATGTTGAAACACCAAACCTATTTTCTGGCCACAATTTGATACTATGTGCAAAACATTCCTATAATATACCTCAGTCACAAAGAAAGAACTCCAAGCTATCTTTCTTTACCCTATTTGCAGATCTAGTATTTCAAAATGAACTTAACCATATATGTGAGGGAAAATAGTTTGAATCCCAACGCAAAACTTGACATTAATGCAAACCAGGAATAAAGGATAAATTACATGAAACTTACAACATTTATCCTTCAATCTATTCGAACTCTTCATGTTCTATTTTAATTTCTAGAAACCCTCAATATTAACACACAAAACAACAATAACCAAACAATGCATGAAAAGGAATTTTTACAGTAATATGTGCAGATGACAATACTCACAAACAAAGTATCAACACTGTATGAAGGTGGGCGCCCCTCCAAACGATGCTCAAACAATGAATAAACGCTTAAAACTTGATTTAATTATCAATTGAAAAGAGTATCACATAATTTTGTCTCTGTATGTCTCTGTTAAGACTGTTGTCAAATATTTATAAGCTACAACATATGGGTTGACCACTAAAAGGGAAGACCCTTCAAATAGTCATCACAACTAAAGGATAACATGTGCAACAGAGGCCTTTATTCAAGCGAACATACTCCAAACTGAGTGGATTCTCCCACATCTTCGGCTATGATCTCCATACCACCGATAGCAGGGTCACAGCCCCTTAATGAATCCAAATAACATTTTCTTTGGCTACTAGTATTCATGGGTATTATATGACTAAATCATAAATACACCCTAATTCCTTGCAATCTATAAATTATAACTACATGCAATCATCCTGAAACCTTAAACTGGGAATCAAAACACACAAATCAACACTGATTCGAGTCCTTCAAATACTATCATTTTACTATTTAACTCAAATTAGTTTGAAATATTTAAATAAATGAACATTGCTCAAAATGGAATCTATAATTTTTAACTGATTTAGCAATCCTTCTCACCTATCTTAATTCTCAATCAAAATTGACCTAAGTACCAAAAAGGAAATATTTGAATGTTGAAACACCAAACCTATTTTCTGGCCACAATTTGATACTATGTGCAAAACATTCCTATAGTATACCTCAGTCACAAAGAAAGAACTCCAAGCTATCTTTCTTTACCCTATTTGCAGATCTAGTATTTCGAAATGAACTTAACCATATATGTGAGGTAAAATAGTTTGAATCCCAATGCAAAATTTGACATTAATGCAAACTAGGAATAAAGGATAAATTACATGAAACTTACAAAATTTATCCTTCAATCTATTCGAACTCTTCCTGTTCTATTTTAATTTCTAGAAACCCTCAATATTAACACACAAAACAACAATAACCAAACAATGCATGAAAAGGAATTTTTACAGTAATATGTGCAAATGACAATACTCACAAACAAAGTATCAACACTGTATGAAGGTGGGCGCCCCTCCAAACGATGCTCAGACAATGAATAAACGCTTAAAACTTGATTTAATTATCAATTGAAAAGAGTATCACATAATTTTGTCTATGTTTGTCTCTGTTAAGACTGTTGTCAAATATTTATAAGCTACAACATATGGGTTGACCACTAAAAGGGAAGACCCTTCAAATAGTCATCACAACTAAAGGATAACATGTGCAATAGAGGCCTTTCTTCAAGCGAACATACTCCAAACTGAGTGGATTCTCCCACATCTCCGGATATGATCTCCATACCACCGATAGCAGGGTCACAGCCCCTTAGTGAATCCAAATAACATTTGCTTTGGCTACTAGTATTCATGGGTATTATATGACTAAATCATAAATACACCCTAATTTGAGCTTTCCTTATTCCCAAATATTTGTCACTTTATTAGCTATGCTGGTTGAGGTACAGGATTGGGTGCAAATATGGGTACCGAATCAAGTGCAAGAATGGGTACTAGATTAGTGAAAGAAATATACAATATAATAAAAAAGCTAAACCCCTTGAAATAATTCATCAGTAGATATAATATTTTAAAATTATATTTAAAAATGAACAAATAAAATGAAATAATGACAATATTATACCTTGTTATGAATCTTCATTGAACAACCTTTAAACCTGTGCAAATGATGTCTAAGTAATGATACATAGGAGAGAATACATGTAAAAGACTTAAATTCTGGATTTGATGTGTAGATAAAACATGGAAAAATAGACGTCCATCATTTCCCCCACACCAAATATCTTGCATGTCCCAATGCAAGGAAGAAAAACTTATATTGAAAACTAATAGCACAACCCATTAAAACTCCCGAGGCATTAATAGACACTTGCACCTATGGAGAAGAAGGAACAGGTTTTGGTTGGGTTCTCTTGAGTTCCCCTAACTATTGTTCCTTTTTCTTTAAATGTTTTCTCAAACTCTTGTTGGATCCTGTCATGTCATCAACTAACTTCTGCAATAAAGTAACTTTAGTTTTGAGAATCACATTCTCCTTTTTAAGATGTTGGGTAAGGAGAGCATATTATTGAACTTCTCCAGTTAATTCTATATTCCTCTTCTAAAAGTAATCATTCGCTGACAGCTCCGAAGGAAGGATATAAGGATTTTGAATTGGATTTGTATGGGTTAGTGTACTCAAAGGAGAAAAAAAAAGACTGTGCAGGCAATGAAGACTCGTTGGAAGATTTTAATGGAGACAGAGGAACTGGGGATACGCGCTATGATGCAATGGATGGGGGGAAGTTCCTTTCAGGATGGAAGAGTAGATGACGAAATCTGAACAAGAGTGGAATCGAAGAAGTTTCCTTTAATATTCCCCTAGGCCATAGTTTTGGTATTCATGCTGCGAGTAAATTGATGGGGAGGATGACTATCAAACCCTTTTGACACTTTTACGCCCTTTTGATCTAACTTGGTAAAACAAGGAAGACTCTCTGACTGTCCATCATTTTTTTGTTTTTGTTTGAGATCAATTTTATTTTCCTATAACTGGACTTTGGATTTTCTTTTACGGCTATGACTATCTAAATTTTCATTTGCATGTACAAATTTTGATTGAGTTGGTTGAGCATGGGAAGGAGGAGTTTCAACTGGAAATACATCATGTGGATTGGGGAGGATAAGGAGAAACTGCTCCCAGTTCTGACTTTTCTTCTTTAACTCAGCCAAAATCAACATTTTAATGAGGCTATAGTGATAGAGACTGTGAGTAGGGTTTTCATTGTTTTTTCTAACATGAGCAGCCATTTTACTTATACTTTTCCAAAATTAGAAAGGAAAATTTATAAGTTTTCCAAACTCAAAATGCGACAACAATATAAAATGATAGGTTTTGAATACAAAAAACCTACCTTCACAAGCGATAATCCTGTTGATAACCATTAATGGAATGATAAACTCATCTCGTACCCAATTATTTGCAAACTCCTTTTCTCCTTTGACTGTTAATAATTTGGGCTTGAAAACGAAGTCATAACTTTGTCGAGAGAGCTTATAAGTCTTAAACCACTGCTCACCATTCCAAGGCAACCCTGTAGCTTGAGAAATTTATTCCTAGGTAACAGAGAATTAAAGTGGCCCTATCTGTGCATGGTATCCATTAAACCCTAGAGAGAATTGTAATGAGACTTCATCATCATCGCCAGAAAGAAAAGCTAGAAAAGGATTCCACCCCGCTCCGATAAAAAGATATCGACACTCCTGGAATTCATGTAAATATAAAAGGTTAAAAAAGACGTTGGATCATGTCGATTGATCATGGTTGGAATGTGGAGTATCAACACATAGTGGTTGTCAATGCACAAAGTGTAGGAATATAGACAATTGAAAACAAATCTCCCTTTTCTACCTTCCTGCTAAGGTCAGCCCATAATTACCAGGAATGTCGTTCAAAAATCTTGATGATAACAAAGTGGGAGAGTTAAAAAAATGATGATACAAATGATTATCCCATTATTTTGTTAAGACATCCACCTCCGATAATCAATGGCCACTTCAAGTCACATGTTTGAGATGTACAAGACCACGTGGAATGAAATTTTTGCCAACGATTGATTTCACAATTAAATAAATGGAATATTAAATAGAGGCATACACATTTAGGATATTATTGTGGATAAGACTTTAGATACACATATCCTTATAACTTAAATATAACATATAAAAATAGAATGAGTTACTACAAATATAAATATAAATTTATATCCCAAATGTAAGAGGTTATAGTTAAAGGATTCGAGTTTCCTCAAAATCGAAATTATTCCATTATTTAACTTAAATTGAAAAATGAACCAATAACTGAGTGCCAAAATCGTGGTTAGGATTGAACCTGGTTCTAGCAGTTTCCCATAAGAGATATCTCGGGTGAGACGGCATTTGAGTATTAGGTGTTGCTAACTGATCCTTGCTCTATCAGGCCTATATGTTGGGCTTTGTTGCATGTGACAGAAGATCCGAACCTAGGTCGAAGAGAGAAGAAACGCCAAAAAATGGTTCTGTCGGGATCATGAATCATGTTGATGAGGGACATGTTTTATCATTTGAGTAAGATGGAAATCCAAGACTTGGTGGATTTTAAAGCATTAGAGTTTTCTTAAGAAGAAATTAAAGGATCGCAGTTGAATCCGATGAGGTGGTTGGAGCGATACCTTTATATGGACCTTCACGATATTTTCTTTTCCAAGTTCCCTATTGTGTTATATGAATGGTTGTTGAAGTTAGAAACCCAATGAAATAATTTCCAAGGAGGAGAACCGATAGAGTGGAACCCTTAGTTCATTCAATGACTAGAAAGTACAAACAACCATGTGTCGAGGACTGTTGATTTTGGGTAGACAATCTTCTGTAGGGATACATTACTGAGTTTCTTGTTGATACAATAACCTCATATAGTGAGGTAGAAAGAAAATTCTTCCAAGAACCATGAGTAATAAACTTGACATCTTTGAAAACTTGGACAAAGATGCTTGTATGCGAAAAAAGGAATCCTAAGAATCGAGTTTGATAGTTAAAAGGAATTTGCACAAAAAGGTTGGGATATGTCACAGAAGAAGTGCACGAAAAATGGAGGAAACTAAGATGATATGTTCCCTTCTGATATCAGTATTAAACTAGAAGGTGTATGTTTAAGGAGTGGAAGAAGATTTCGATCAAGAAAGAGAAGAAAAATTGTGACAAGAAGAGGAAGTTGTAGTATGACCATAGGAGAAGATTACAAGCTCGCGTCACATTTTGACTAAGGTTCTTGCAATAAAGAAGAGGAATATCAACTGATATCCAAAAGTGACAAAGAAGAAGCAAAGTCTCCATATCCATAACATGGGTAGGATACACCTGCAACCCCATGCACATTTCCAGAGGTAAGATCTAGAAACTTGTCTCCCAGTGGTTTTGTAAATACAATAAATACTAACATTGTGAATCGCAAACAAGGGAGTTCAGCTAGTCAGCATTTTTGTCCAAGTGTAACAAGAGCCAATATAATGGATGGAAGAGATATTAAGTTTCCTATATTTAATGGAAATGTGTTAGAACACCCAAAATAACATTGGTTTCTATGTGAATCCATATGGACCATGCGGCAAATCTAAGATGAAGCGATAAAGAAAGTGCATATGATCACAACCCTGAGAGGTCATGTCCTAGACTTGTATATGAAGTTTTCTATACTTCCAACAAGATTTGCACTGAAAAAAATCGACCAAATTCGAGTGGGATTAATAGACGAGTTCAAAAAGATGAAA
Organism: Pseudotsuga menziesii; assembly: GCA_001517045.1. Lineage (NCBI taxonomy): Eukaryota > Viridiplantae > Streptophyta > Pinopsida > Pinales > Pinaceae > Pseudotsuga > Pseudotsuga menziesii. The sequence goes on from LPNX010977118.1 coordinate 10,072, forward strand.
TATGAGTCACAGTGCATCACAAAAATTAAATAAATCAAGCAGTTACCTACATAGTCGGTTTGGGATTTTGACCAAATATTTAAAACATTGATGGATAAAGTAATATTTCAGATGTTAGACATGCAACACAGAGAATGGTTCATTGCAGCATTGTTGTCACACATTTGAATCGCATTGATGCAACAAAAGATTATGTCGTAGATAGAATATCTGGAGATAACAATGAAGTTAGAATCAACACTGATTAGAGAGACTGCTGCATGAATGATGTAGATTTACTCGCAGCTAGCAAACCTTATGCTACAAATCCAGGACATTAAGAAGGGGAAAGAGATCCAAGAAGAGATCTAGTGTACCTGATGCAGAACAGAGGGACACCATAAATATAACTGACCATCACTCATTAACTATGTTGCAGCAGGAGCGGCGAACCCAAAAAATACATAAGGGATGTCTTGGTTTATAATATGTTAGACCCGAGTTCATCGGTCAGAAGAGTTCTTGTACTTACAGAAGATTGTAAGTACACCCACTAGTTTATTTTGTAAACTTTGTAAATCTATAGCACATGATGAGAAGGATTGCAAAGCATACAAGTTGTTGGAGGAGAAAGCAATGGATACCTACTTGATGAATAATGATGAGTAGATACAATCCGAGTGAGTGCAAGTTCAATACCAAATTGTTCAATATCCATCAACCCAATATCAACAAAACTCGTATCCTCAACCCCAATATCAACAAAATCGATATCCTCAACCTAGGGGAGGTGGAAATTTTTAGGGCCAAGGACAACAACTAGGAGGAGGAGAATTTGGTAGCATAAGAGGCCAAATAATATTCTATAATTATGGTCAACCAAAACATTTCGCTCGAGATTGTGCAATTCCTCTAAAGGCATGTTTGTATTGCAAATCTATCGACCACACCATTGAGGAATTCCCTTAATTGATTGTTAAGTGCATGCCAAGAATATAGGAAATCCATTTTTCCTGCAGAATCCAAAGCCAAATCCTAACCAGAACATCCAAATAATTTTTGTTGAGCCGAGAGAATCAAACTTTACTATCGTGAAACAGGAGGTGTTGCTACTGGAGCATACCAAAATGCACATCATTACTAACCACATGTGCGATTGAAAACACAAAATAAAGTGTCGTTCGACGTCAAAAGATAAAAGGAAACATTCTTGGATTCTCGACCAAAATTCGTCGACAGGAATCAAGCATCGACTTATTGTCCCACATTACCAAGAGGACAAGTAAGGGAGATGCTTGAAATATTCGATCAACTATTTTGAAATAAATCGACCTATAAGGTTGGTAAACTTAAATAATTTTCCAAAAGTTTCTTATCGTTGATCCATGATAAAGATGTTGTCATAGAATTGAAAAATTTAGTAGAAGAAACTAAGGATGATCTGCGACTAGACATAATACTTCACCATGTTGGAAAGAGATTAAAAATTGGTTGCTTGCTAAGAATGAATGCACAGATAGGTGATTATGATATGGATTATATCATTTTAGACATGGGATCTTATGTCAATATTTTGACAAGACAGACATGGGAAAACATGGGAAAAACACAACTTGATTGGTCTCCCATTTAGCTCAAGCTAGCAAATCAATTAAAGGTCCTACCTATTGGTCGACTGACTTAGGTACCTATCGAAGTAGGAGGCCTAAGAACATATGCATATTTTGAAGTGATCAACATTGTCAATGATACAAAACAATATCCTTCACTTTTGGGGGTTGATTGGGAGATCAAAAACCAGACCATCATAATTTTTAAGAGAATAATCTTATCATTTGAATATTTAGAGATACAAGTGGTTGCGCCAATTGATCCACTAGAAGGAGAGAGTTATGTCAAACTAGTGTATAGTGAAGGACAAGGTGAATATATTGACCATAAATATAATATCACATCTATAGGATATGATTATATAAATCCAACAAATGATGGAAAGCTGAGTTCGCAGAGTGTTAGCTACTGTACAGTTGATTCAAGCGAAGTGTGAGAAAATTGGCAGAAATAGATGCGCGAAGTATCTATGAGGAAATACACAAGAATCACAAGGTCTGTGCGATGAGTAGGATTTGAGGCAAGTGACCTACCTACATACAAAGGTTTACCTAACCTTGCACCTTTTCTAATAGAGTTTGAAGTGAAGGTTACAAAATCACAACTATTATCTGCCTTGGACTTTGTGTTGAAAGCTACACCTTCTAGATCTAGATGGTGGGGTACACATAAAAAATATATCTCTAAATGATCGCAATGTAGCAGACTGATGGATATCATATTTGGAGAAGATATCAGTTATATTGGTCACAAGTATACAAGACTGACAAATCATGTCAAGAATATTGATTATTGTCACACAACATGGCAGCAATATCCACAACAAGAGTGGGTTCATCACTTCATACATATACTAGACATGATACCAAGGAATTGGTATACATCAGTTGAGTTGCGACGAGGAACTCTTGAATATGAGGAGTTAGCTACTAGCTTCACACATACATTCGAGTTCGCAGATGACCACCCTTCCATTGATGTTGCATTACGAGTGATGAAAGTGAATATATTCGAATATATCCATGTCGAGGTGACAAATTTCAACCGGAACAATGCAACAGTCCACCATTGGATGGAATACTACAATGTGGTGGGAGATCCTAATGATGATGACCCACTCGATGTAAATATTCCAGAATCTTAAGGTATGGGCAGTGTGGAAGGTCTTGGCATTTCTAGCGACCAATTCTTAAGTCCACTCAAAATTATGAAAGTTAATATTGGCTCACCAAAAAACCCAAAGTTTGCCAATATCAGATATTATTGGGATGAATAAATAGTAGGAAAGATCAGTGACTTATTGCATGAGTTCTAGGATATGTTCCCTACGAAATTTCCAGACATGAAGGGGATTGTTGGAGATCTGGGATAGATGAAAATACCTTTGAGGATCGATGCAAAACTGATCAAGAAACGACCATACCGAATGAACCCATGGTATAAAGAGAAATTCAAAGTATAGCTGGATAGAATGATGGGTGCGAATATTATAGATCCTATCAAGGAATCAGAATGGATCACCCTAATAGTAGTACAAGACAAAATTTCTAAAGGTGAAGTAAGAATTTGTGTCAACCTAAGAAAACTAAACGACACATGTTTGCATGACCCATTTCTGACTCCATTTACAAATGAGGTACTGGAGTGCATCAGTGGTCAAGCTATTTATTCATTCACTGATGGTTTCTCTGGATACCAACGTATTCGAATAAAAAACAAGTATCAGCACAAGATCACCTTTGCAATGAAGTGGAGGTGTTTCCAATACATGGTAATTCCCTTTGGACTTAAGAATGCTCCTGCTACTTTTTCCAGAATAGTAGTTGCTTTCTTTAAAGATTTTATTCACAAATTTATTGAAGTCTACTTCGATTATTGGATAGTATTTGGGATCATTAATAATCATATTGAGAGCCTTAAAATGATGTTGGAACGTTGTTTCTAGTACCAAATTTCATTAAATTTAAAGAAATTCATCTTTTGCACCCCATTTGGAATTTTGCTGGGAAATGTGGTCTGTCACGATGGAATGTTGGTCTATCTTGCTGAAATTTCAATTATCCTTTACCTACCACCACCAACCACAATTAAACAATTGTGTGCAACATTGGGACACATAGGATACTACATAAAGTTTATCAATATATATGTGGAGGTGATTTCTTCGATGGAAAAGTTAATAAAGAAAGATATTAAGTTCTAGTGGACAGAAAGTTTTCAAGATAATATGGACACATTGAAGAACAAGATGGTTAAAACACCCATACTTGTATTTCCAGACTGGAAGAAAGAGTTCCATGTACATGTCAACCGGTTGTCTGTCGTGCTTGACATGGTACTAACGCAACTTGGTGAAGGGTCGATTGACCATTCAATATCCTTTTCTAGCAGAAAATTATCTACAACAGAGAAGAATTATACCACGACACAAAGAGAAGGGTTAGCTGATGGTATATGCTCTGCAGAAATTCAAACACTACTTATTGGGTGTACATTTTAAAATGTACACAAACCATTCTGCATTGAAATAATTAGTGAATAAGATAGTGTTGGGGGGGGGATATCTGTCGGTGGCTTCTCTTCTTCCGGGAATTTTCTTTTGATGTAAATGTTAAAATCGATCAATTAAACTTGGGACGACACCATATTTCAAGGATCAAAAGTGGAAAAGATCCTGGAAACCAAGACAATAGTATCCCTGATGCACAACTATTTGCGATAACCATGTTTGATGATCAATATAGATATATCATACAATTTTTTAATACGGGTTTGCACCAACTGAATTCACCACTACATAGAAGAAATAGTTGGTTGTGCAAGCTGCAAACTTCCAGTTAATCACATGACAATTGTATTATATGGGTCCTATTGAGATTCTTTGTTGATGCGTCTTAGAACATGAGTGGCCTTTGATATTGAATGAATCTCATGTTGGTGTCACAAGAGGCCATTATGCTGGAAAAGATAAGATGTGCAATATTTTGCAACCAGGATTGTGGTGGCCCACATGTATGTGGATTCCCGAGATGATTGTCGCAGTTGTGATATCTGCAAAATAACTAAAAAGTTGTCGTGCCAGGATGAAATTTCATTGGTACCTCAAGTAACATTGCAGGAATTTGATAATTGGGTCGTTGATTTTGTGGGCGTTATCATTCCAACAGGGAAAAATGCGGGTGCATGCTATATTATCACTATGACCGACTACCTGAAAATATGGGTTGAAGCAACGATAGTAAAGTATTGTACTGCTGCAACAACTACAAAGTTTCTTTTTGAAAATGTCACGACAATATTTGTATTCCCAAATATTTTAATAAGTGATCAAGGTACGCACTTTGTCAACTAGTTGATTGAACAAATGAAGGAGGAATTCCAAATTCAGCATAGAAAGACAACGCCATATCACCCTCAAGTGAATGGTATTATAAAAGCATTTAATAATATTATGGAAAATACATTGACAAAGATTTGTAATTCCCAAAGAGATGACTTGGAGATCAGAAAATTTATGCAGTATTTTGGGCATATCGCATGACTTGTAAAAAAATTATAGGCCACACTCCATTTTTCTTGGTGTATGGATAGGAATTTGTGATACCAATGGAGTATATTGTACCAAGTCTAAGAATCCCCACAATCACAGAGATGAGAGATGTTTAGGATGTCGAGGAGAGATTGTTGCAACTTGTGCATATGGAAGAAGAATGTTTTGTCACAGGGTATCACCAAAATTTAGAAAAATAAAGACAGAAGGTATGGCATGATCGACACATTAAGAACAAATAGTTTCAGGTCCATGGAACTGTTCTTATGTATGACAACAAATTCTTCAAGCATAATGGTAAGTTAAAGACACATTGGCTTGGACCATACATTGTAATTCATAACACTAATGGAGGTGCAGTGCAGCTACAAAAGCTAGATGGAACACCAGTCAAAGGACTGATAAATGGAAGTCGAATGAAGTTGTATCATCATAGCCACAACCTGGTCACATAAAAAAAAGAGAAAGAGAAATAAAGAGAGAGAAAAGAGAAACAAAGAGAGAAAAGGAGACAAAATAAAGAAGAAAGATAGAAATAATTTTTTTTGTTTACACTGCATGAAACTTGTTGTCATGAAAGCAAATCCTTTCGAATACTGATAGTCTATCATAGTAAGAAGAAAAGTGTCGCAAACCTTAAGTTTTTCGCAGATAAAAAAATGAGGGAGAAGACATTTATTCTATCACACCAAAGGAACTCTATCGCAAAAAGACTACAAATCACGGGGAATGCGACACTGTCACAAGCAATACTAGAATTAAAGAAGTAATAGCTAGCCATCATTAAGACATCTTGACATCATTAATTTGAAAATCCTGAAAGATTTCAGAGGCATACTTTTAATTCACTTCTTTCATTATTTCATAATAATGACAATGACGTCACAAGGGAAAGTGATGGGTTACGGAGTGCTTTACGTATGATGATTCAGACAGGTGGCTCACGTGGCGGATCGTGTTGCCACCATTCCACTCAATGTCTACGGGTGTGAAGGTAAAACTATTCGAATGAGTATATTTTATTAGAATTCACCCTTCACCTTCATTTCATTCTGCTACGCTTGAATGAGGAATTGATCTCTACAACTCATAGGGCTGAAGTAAGTTCTTTGTTCACAGAGTATGGATATTTCAACTCCCAGTGTCAATTTAGTCATAGATTCCACTATTGAAATTGTGTTACCCACATTCATTATGGAAGATAGGATATGTTCCACCATAGGTAGGGATTTTATTGGAAACTAAGCAAGTTCCAATCATCCTTGAAGTAAGGTTACAAACTGACCCACCTGGTTCGTCAACGAAGAAGCGTTCTAGTTCCCGCAAGAGCAAAGCTATCTCATCACTACTAATGAAGGATGAAGGAGAGATGGTTGAAATTCGACTACCATATGACATTCCACCTAAACCACTGGATATTTTTACGGAAAGATTCACCAGAATGCACAGTATCCATGGGTAAAACCCATCGATCCGAACCAGAGTTTGGATAATGAAAAATAGTAACACAATCTTGCATCATCGCCATCAACCATACAAAAACCTCAAGATATAGTGTGTGATGTTTTCTTAAGGGAAGAAGATGAGATGGCATATTTCATCGATGACAGAGGAAGGATGATGAAAATGATCTTTCTATGGGGAGGAAGAAGTCAAAGAAAATCATTCCCAAGAAAACACCTGGGATTTCATCTCTAGCTTTCCAGACATCCCATGATATAAACGATGATGTTGATGACTTGTTCTGTCTCGTTGGTCCTACCGCTCCAAAGTTGTAACTTTTCAAAATAGAATAAAGAATAAAATAAATGGCAGAGGTTGCAAAGAAGATAGAAGAAGCAAAATCATTATGTGCCAAGGATGTCGACCAAGTCTCCCAGACTTGGGAATCCTTGACTGACAACGCCGAACTAGAGAAAATCATAAAGGAGCTGCACAAAACTGAGATAGAAGGAACACAACTAAAGAATGAGATGAAAAAGTTACCCTTAGTAGAGAAAATGGCTAAGGTAGGATAAATGAAGAAGTTGCAACAACAAGTTACGGTTTTGTGCACGAAACAACAACAAAGGACAGATAAAGTCATAGAGTTACAGGGTGAAGTAGAAAGGATTACATGAATTATTCAACCTGTACATCAGAGGGTTTGATGAGTAGCGGAGGATGTAGGGATCGTAACATCAAAACACCTCAGTTCTGAACTTATGGAAAACTTGCAGAAGGAAAAAGAAGATGTGCGACGAGAGACAAAAGAGATGCTGAAAATATTCCAATATTTTCAAGGTAAAGTCCTCACAAATGCGGAAGTTTATGAATAGCATTGCGTGGCTTGAGATGAGCCATAAGTGAGTGTCAGGGGCCTGTTGGCTCTAAGGAAGGATAGGTAGAGTTCAATTATAATTATTCCCAAGAAGGTAGAGAGTCTAGTCGCAGAAAGGAAAAGGGGTTGCGAGAGAAATAGAGAAGAAAGAGTAGAATCATATAAGGAAGAAAGAGCTAAGGGAAGAAGTAGTTGTAGAGGAAATTGTGACAGAATAAAAGCCACAACAGAAGGAACGGATGTGACGATATTAGTCACGACCGAAGGAACCATGCTAGAGAAGGTGTGCAGTACGCTATGACTGAAAATGACAATTCAAGGAAGATCATGGGAATGAGGTTGGCTAGAATCGATCGAAGTCACACATGTTGTAAGGAATAAAATCATATTTGTAATTTGGGTCATTAGTGCCTACTGAAAAATGTCACTAGAATTGGAATCACGTCATGTTGGCTAACTGAATGAAGTGGGCTGATACAGACATGTAAGATTCTATAAGAATGAGGAACCCAAGCTATATGCAGGTTACCTAGTTGTGCTTCTGAGTTGTTATATGTAGTTACTTACTCACTCACTAGTTTTTTACGTAATTACAGAGTTAGACATTTGTATTGTGTGTGTAAGAAGAATCAAGTATTATATAGCTGAGTGCACAGAAGTATAGAGAATAGTAGTTGATCCAGGATGTGTGCAGAACAACAATAGATCCAAGTACGAGAATATTGAGAGACAGAAGACTATAGAGCATGAGAGGAGAGAGAAGTATGTATAGATAAGAGAAGAAGATCTATAATAGAGTCCACATATCAGTGCGCAGACCGAAGGTGCCATATAATTCTCATGCCAGATGAACAACACCTTTGTTTTTTTTCCCGAATGGGTTTCTATGTTAAAGACTATGCCACTGAGTATATGATGAATGTGTTTATGTTACATGAGAGTATGTGAATGCATATAAATGTATATGATGAATGTACTTAATTCGTAGGAATGTATATTGTGATTAAGTGTTTATGTATTTGCTTATGAATTATTTTTCTTATGCTTGATTCGCACTATTGATAGATAAACCATGTGTTAAGCATACATTATTATTATAATCGTTGTGACAGATAAGTTAAGTAGTGTATTATTTGTGCACATTAAGGTTAAGAAATACACCCATTGGCTTTGATCAAGCAAGTTGGCAAGGTGCCAAAGGAGAATAAACCTCCACCCAACTACGAAAACCTAGTTCTGGTAGTTACCGATAAGAGATATCTCGGGTGAGACTACATCTACGTCGTAGGTGCTTCCTACTGATCCTTGTTGTCTCAGGCCGATATCTTAGTCTTTGTTGCACACTATAGAAGGTCTAAACCTAGGTCGAATAGAGAAGAAATGCCAACAATTACACTAGAAAGTTGGTGTAATTAAAGTAAAAGGATAGATAGAGCAACTCCAGGATTTGGCACTCTCTACAAAGAACCACCTATGTGTAGAAGGATTTGTACTGGCTCAAAATGCACCCATGGGATAGCATATATAGTTACATGAGGAGATTCAGGATCACCTAGAGTGATGGAGATCCCAACCTTTTCTACGAGGTTGAATATGGAATCCTACAAAGGATGAGAAACTCATAGATGGGTGCAAGAGAAACTTACAACAAAGTTATATATGGAGGATATTGATATCCAGTGTCCATGTGAGATGACATAGATGGATACATCGAAGATCGACAATAGAGGAGGAAACATGTCACTCTAGTGCAGATCGTCCCGATGCAGAGAGTACAAGATGCATAAGGAGGATTGTGCTCCACTTCATATGGAGTGACTACATTAGATCTCATAGTTCAAGAATCTTGACATGATTCTTGGGATTAAAAGTATGGTGAAATCTAGAGGATATTTTTCTTAGCCAAGGAAAATATGTAGTCAATACCTTGAAGAGGTTCGAGATGTTGGGATATAACTACATTGATGGAAACTAACTTGAATTTTCTATGTGATCCTACTTCAAAGACATTTGATGCCACATACTACAGGAAAATGATTAGGTTGTTGATGTGCTTAACAAACACGAGACCGGATATTTTGCTTTACGCTGGTACATCATGGAGAGAATACATGTTCACATGGTTGCGACACCTTAAGGATACGATTGAGGATGGCCTCATATATGCAAGAGATCAGAGTATCTACCATTAAGGATATCACTGGCTCCAATTGTGTTGGTAATGCTAAAAATAGGAAGAGCACTTCAGGTTGCTACTTTATCTTAGAGTATGGCATGGTTTCTTGGCTAAGAAAGAAGCAGATGAACATATCACTGAGTATAACTAAGGTAGAGTATATTGCATATTTTTTATCAAGTTTTGAGGCAGTATGATTTTGAAAGCTACTTGCGGGATTATTCGATGACAACTTGTGTGTATTATGACAACCAAAGTTCTTTGAAACACATGAAGAAGAACATGAAGCTTCTAGAGTCAATGGCACTGTTATATGACACCATTAATAAAGAATGTTATTTCATGAAGATCTAGTTCATAAGAAAGCAAGGGAATATTCCTCAAGTGATGAGGAATATGTATTTTGATCTAGAAGACTTCTACCGATGAAGACAAAGATCATGTTCTTATCCATTTCAACATTATATAAGAAGGGATGCATTTGTAGGTAACACAGATTCATAACCTATACACAGTCCTATGTGATCTATGGTATAGAATACTTTCTCAGTATTTCCAATAATGAGCAAGATAGGCACAGGTCCTAGAAATCAAATGATGAAGTAGAGCACGTTGTTAGAGACTCAAGTAATTCCTGCAAGGAGACAAAGATCAAGGAGTCTAGCAAAAAAAAGAAGTATTTGAATTATCATTTCTTATATATCTAGTTGTTTAAATGATATTGTTCAGTTGTGTACATATATATGTTCCTATATTTAGGAAATATACATGCATGTTAGAGTGTTTGCATTGATGAACAATTTACTACTAATATGCATATGATGGGTAAGTGTCCTATGGAACTGTACAACATTCCATTGCTACTTAGCCAGAATGAAACCTCTTTGCTCTATGTTGGGAGTAGTGCATGCTCTTAATAAAGTTCTGGTATACATGGAAGGCATCTATAAAGTTACCAGGATATGGATGAATGTTGTATTGGGTAAATAGTTGCATGATAGTGTGACATATGTCTTTATGCATAATAATTTTTCATTATGAATATGTTTTGAATATTATAAAATGTTTCTAACCATGCAACTGAATTTGACTCAGAGGAAAGATCATGTGGAGTCACCTATAAGAGAATAATGATGAAGAACAAGTTGTTGATGTATTGACTAAGCCTTTGTCTTGTGTAAAGTTGTAATACTTTAGATACTATCTTTGTGTAGTCTATCAGGACCTCCCTCAAAACAGGGAGTGATGATGAGGATGTGGTTGTGGTTCCTCTTACAGTGGTGTGGTAGCTCACTGGAATCTCAATTGCAAAGAGAAAGTCCACTTGGATCCTCAATCACAAAAAATCTTTATATTTACTTGGTTAAGTGAGACATATTTTAGTGTCCAATTTGCATATCCTTCTTCTTGGTTTTGTTTACTTTTTTTTTCTCCAAGAAAAAATATCACATCTCAAAAATTTATTAAAATTCTAAACCATATTGTTCATTTAGCTATAAATCCATACAAGTATCTTAAAATTTTAGCCATATAATTATATTCTTCAGTAATAGCTTCAATGAATTACTATAATTTATTCTATTAATATTAAATATATGACTACTTATAGACATTTATGGGATAGCATCACCATAACAATTCCTCAAATAAAATTCTTGGTAGTGAAATAGTCCTAAAAAAAATTAACAAATACCACAAGGGATACACTTATATCAATAAAGGTCATGGATATATCTCTTTAAGGTCGTATTTTTTAATCTCCCAGATTTTCATGGTGCCCCCAACCATTATTTGTAATTCCTTTTTGGATACAATTTCATTATGTGGGTTCTGTTCCCTAAAAATATGTTGCAAGCAAACTTCTTCAAAAAGTTCAAGAAGTTTGAAAATTTCCTCAAATATAGGTATGAGATAAATGTTCTTTGGATGGCGATTGTGAGAGAGCCAATATATGAAGAGAAGAGATTCCTGAAAAAACTATAAATGTTTTATCATGTGTTGATTAGTAAGCTTCAGGAGCATGTGTTTCGCATATAATTCAACTAGATTGTTGGATGCAGGTCCGATACCCATTACAAATTTAAAACAGGACTTGACAAGTAAGTAGAAAATACCGCTAAAGCCTCATTTACTCGTTATGTCAATAGAATCACCATCGAAATATATCCAATCCATTAAATAGTCAATATTATCCTAAACTATAATATGAGTATATTTATCCTTTTGAATCTGAGGGAAGTGTTCTAGGATTAATAATCTCTTTACAGCATATATACAAGGAGGGGTATACGAGTCTTGAAATATTATTTTATTGCAATCTATCCATACCCCATAGATCATGAGGATTGTTAAAATTCCACATGCTAAGCTAGATTATCAGCATTTAATTTCGATTTCATAACAAAAGCATATAAACAGGATCACTGAAAGAAACAGTATCACAAGAACAACACAGATTTATCTTGGGAAAAACCCAGTAAAAGCTTCTTCAATATAGATGCCCCAAAAAGATAAAAGGTAAAACCAAAAGAGTGATCCTCCTCCTTCTCCATCTACTTCTCTCTCTTTCACTAATGCGCTACACAAGTGAGTGTGTGTGTTCCAAATGAGGAGCGCCACACCTCTATTTATCTTCATTCGTTCACTTAATAATTAATTTAGTCATGTAGGCTCAAGTAATCCTAATTTAATATTGTAGGCTCGAGTAACCACAACTGGGGTGCTAATGACCCAACTTACAATTTGAGGGGACTTCCTCATGACTCTGATTAGTTCTCTTGATTAGAAACATCGGGGTATAAATAAATACAAGTGGTTCTCCCAGTAGGACCATCGGGGACCACAAAAGATACATATAGAATATTCTTCAAAGTTACAATAGTTCAAAACTCCCCCTTAACAAGAAGGGTATTCTACAACAACATCAAGAACAACAATAGTAGGAGAGAGATAGAGGACATAATCAACATCATCAGGGTAACACATCTATAAATCATTGGAATATTTTCAACATCTTATAGTCTTCATCTTCAATCTTCAATGACAACAACACTTTGACCGCAACAACACTTTGACCTTTCGATTAGCAACAACATCTTCAACACTTTGACCTTTCGATCAGCAACAACATATTTAGCACTTTGACCTTTCGATCAGCAACATCATCATCATCATATTCTGATCTTTTGATCAGCAACATCATCATCACACTCTGATCTTTCGATCAGTACGTCATCATCATCACACTCTGATATTTCGATCAGTAACATCATCATCAACAACAACCTACAATCCACAAAATGAAGACGAATGTCTTCGGATCACTTTTGTACCTAAGTCTAGGGATAATAAAATCCTACCACATTCTCGACAACTAAAGTCACCGGATTGATTACAAGATAATCAGTCCCTATCACTTTAGGACTAGGTCCAAGGATGATGCAATCCTACCACATTCTCTAGGACCAAAGCCTCTAGATACCATTCTGAACCGAAGTTCAAGGATGATGCAATCCTACCACATTCTCGGGGACCAAAGCCTCTAAATACCTTTCTGAACCGAAGTTCAAGGATGATGCAATCCTACCACATTCTCGGGGACCAAAGCCTCCGGATACCTTTCTGAAATGAAGTTCAAGGATGATGAAATCCCACTACATTCTCGAGGACTGAAGTCACTGGATCTATTATGGTAAGATGTCCTAGGATGATACAATCCCTCTTCATTATCGAGGACTGAAGCCACCAAATCACTTTAGGGAAAGTTCCCAAGGATGATATAATCCCACTGCAACATCACTACTCCCCCTTTCAAGGAAAGTCTTTCTGAACAACACCAAGCTTTCCTTGAAAGTTTTCAAACTTTACTCAAGATAGAGGCTCTGTCAGTACATCAACAACTTGTTCATCAGTACTCACATACTGGAGCTTTATGGCTCCCTTCTGCATCATATCTCGAATGTAGAAATATCGAATTTCTATGTGCTTCGATCTGTCATGGAACACTGGGTTCTCTGTCATCTTTATACAACTTTGGTTGTCACATAGAATCACGGTAGTGTCCAACTCTAGGTTGAATAATCTTGACATCAAATTTCGAAGCCATATGGCTTCACAACTATCAAAGCAAGCTGCTATATATTCTGCGTCAGCTGTGCTTAGAGAAACACTGGACTATTTTCTGCTAAACCATGAAATCATAGCAGATCCCAGACTATAACATCCAGATGATGTGCTTTTCCTGTCTGAGATGCTTCCAGCCCAATCTACATCTGTATAGCCATACAATCTGTACTCATGGCTACCATCATAGTATAGACCAAACTCTATAGTCCCTTTTAGATATCTCTTCACATGTTTTGCAGCTACCAGGTGAACCCATCTAGGTTGAAGTAGATATTGACTCAATTTGTTTACAACAAAACAAATGTTAGTTCTGGTGTTTGTTAAGTACATTAATGACCCAATGATCTATCTGTATTGAGTCACATCCACTAAATCTGATGAGTGATCAGCTAACAACTTCAGGTTGGAATCCATGGGTGTGGCCATGGCTTTGCATTCTGACATATCGAATCTTTTCAATATCTCTACTGCATACTTTCCCTGGTTGAGAAATATTCCTTTTGAATTTTTCCATACTTCCAGACCTAGGAAATAATGCATTAACCCAAAGGCCTTTCATCTCAAACTATTCTGTGATTTTCTTCTTGCTTTCCATAATCTGTTTCTCATTCACTGTAAAAAATAAGCCATCCAAATATAATAGTAGTATGACAGGTTCATCTTCTATAACCTTGAGGTAAAGGTTAGGATCAGCTTTACTCTTGGAAAATCCCATGCTCATCAGGAAACTATCTATCCTTCCATACCAAGCTCGAGGAGCTTGTTTTAGGCCATACAGGGTCTTCTTCAACTTGGATACGTGAGTATGTCTATCTTCAACTTCAAATCCTTGTGGTTGTTCTATGTATACTTCTTCTTCAATCACACATTCAGGAAAGTTGTTTTCACATCCATTTGGTGTAAGTCCCACTTCATCATGGATGCGGTATATTTTCTATTTCAATCTCATTAAAAATGAAGTAGGGTTCCTTCAGCATAGTTTACCTTTTGGTTTCAAGCTTGCATAAAAATGAAACCATGTTTTGAGCATAGTTTTTATTCTATTCCAAGCTCATGAAAAATGAAGCAGATACCCTAAGGATTCTTTCAACTGATCTTCAAGCTCGTTAAAAACAACAAGATGGTGTTGACCTTACTTTTCATTTTTCATGCTCTGGTTAAAACATGAAAACTGGTTTGAGCTTACTTTATCGCTTTTTCATGCTCTGGTTCAAACATGAAAAAGGTTCCAAGTGCCTTTTATACCTTTAGCATGCTCATTAAAAACTTAGTGAAGAGGTATCAAGTATAGTTTTACTATTTTTCAAACTTGTTAAAATTGGATTATGAAAGAAGAACTCGTTCCAGAGTTATATTTAAGCTCTTTTCAGTCTCCTCAAAACACAAAAATATTTCCAAGCAAACTTGTTATGTTCATGGGTGTAAAAGTATCAGAACGATCGACTAGTCGGTGGTAGGTTCTCTCTTTTTTGGACTGACTAGCCTTATTTATGAAAAATGACCTTTTGGAGTTTTCTTAGTCATTTCAGACTCTCTAAACATGAAACAACAAATGATTTTACTTTCATCGAACTCGTAAAATTAAACGATGAAGGAACCTTTCTAGGAATGAACCCCTCCTTTCTCAGGTTCGTAAAACATATGAGGA
This sequence comes from Pseudotsuga menziesii, assembly GCA_001517045.1. Taxonomy (NCBI): domain Eukaryota; kingdom Viridiplantae; phylum Streptophyta; class Pinopsida; order Pinales; family Pinaceae; genus Pseudotsuga; species Pseudotsuga menziesii. The sequence goes on from LPNX010977118.1 coordinate 25,481, forward strand.
TGGACTCATCGCTTGATGAGCTATATCGATCATTTGTTACCCTTTTCCATCTCATTAAAAAGTAAAGAGGTACTCATCAATCATGATGGGGAAATTAAGGAAAGATTTTGTATTTTGTTATGGCAGTACATAGTCACTCTTGAACATAGCACTCATCTGCATATGCATTTCAGTACTTGGGTAATCCATTTTTCTTCAAGTCTTGCTAATTCCTAGAGTCTTCCTATTCCTTTGAGTTTTCCCAGAATACTCTCACCGTATGTTGCATTGGGGGATTGGTATCATTCTCATGTCAATACTTCAAAGTCATGCCATGCCCATGTTCAAGAGAAGTCTGGTCATGTATTCACTATCTGCAGTTAGTTTACCTTCTATCATGTTGGCATTCCTTGAGTCAGTCTCATCACTCTGTATTCGGTTTAATCCAAAAAATCTTTGATCGTTTTTCATGTCAATGATGGGGGATTCATCATGGCCCTCCTTCGACAATTCTATTCATGTCGACTTCAACTCCTTATCTAGGGATTAGACATTAAAAAAATACAAGTACATTGGGCCTACATGCCTCAATGGTAGGCTACCTTGATTTCAACATGAATTTACATCATTGACTCTTGATTGAAAGATCTCATCGAGTGTTCGACTCCAAGTCCTTTATTCACATTCGATGGTATGTATTGAGATACCTTGGGAATCATTGACATCAATAGTGATTTACCTCACACTTGTTAATAGTTTACATTAATGACTATTAATCAAGTGGTTTCTACCATGTTTGACGTCAAGACATTGTAATCACATGGTTAGATTCGTATCGTTGTGGGTTCGTCTTGAAGACCCTCGGTTGTCAGATATCTTCACTTAGGTTGTGATGGAGTTATTTTTGAGTTATAATACATGGATCCACTTTTGTATTGGTTGTGGCTGTGTTATCATCTCATCATGGATCTACACTTGTGTCTAGTAGCCATGATTGTGTTCAGTCGGTCTCTACTACCATGGATCTGCATTGTATTGGTCAGCAACCATGTTATGAGTTATATGATATTTGAGTAAGTGGTACTGTAGCAGCTTCCATCCAACATCCTTGCCTTTGATTTCTTCACTTTACAAAGAATTCACCTATTGCATTCCTCTAACTTCATGCTTTGGGGTCATTCTGTTACACCGAAATCTTACACTCTTGATCCATGTGTTAACCCTTTTCCTAATCCCCAAATTTCTCTCTGCTAAACTGGATTGATTCTGAGGTTTTTTCTGCCTCTTTTTCCTCTCTAGGAAGGTCAGCACTCTTGTCCTTCATGCTAAGAGCGCCATAGGCACTTTTTCCCTTCATGCTAGGCACGCAGTTGTCGGTGCTCTTTCTTCCACTGCTAGGTTCATCGACGGTACTTTTACCCTTTTTGGAAAGTACGTCGGTGATGTTTCGAGGGAAAAAAACAGAGCTTCGAGACCCTTCTCGAAGGTGGATGAGGTGGATGTCTATCCCTATAATTTAGGTGAGGTGGAATTCGGTTCCTAACTTATAGGGAAGATCCCTTTGATCCCTCCTCCTAATCCTCAACCTACTCTATCCCTTTAGCCTTATAAATTAAACCCTCTCTCCATTTGGAAGGGAGGAAGGACTATGGTACTCTTATGCTGGTGGAATTTCTAGGTGATCCCTATCATACTTTGAAGGCTTTGGCTTGGCTTGGATTGTTGGATTGAATATTGTAGCGTTAAGGCTAGGTTGTGATGTTCCTTCTCATTGTAATTCTATGTATCCCCTCGATTACATTAATACAAATTTCTTTCCATAAACGTTATTGTGTTAATAATGTTTAGAGATTTCTTCCTTAACTGTTAGCTTAGATCAATTATATTTCTGGATACACATATGTTGTTTTCTTGTTTCCAATTGCTTGATAGGGTTTTGCAGTTGAACATCTGAAGACTCTAGAGCTTGGATCAACAAAGAGAGAAGAGGATCTGCATATTTCAGGTGAGTGATATATCTATTTCTTTGCATTTCTGTTTGATCTAGGAAAGTAGATTGTATCATGTATTTTATTTTTTCTATATCCACTTGGACTAGGGAGATCTATCTTGATTCCGATTGAGTAGATTTATCTGATAACAAATGAAAGATGAGATCTCTAGAAGTATAATTACATAAGTACCCGAATGCTTCATCACAATAGTTTAGAAACTTGTTCTGATCTACCAGCTGATGAGGTTCAACCTCCCATCCATGTATAATCCTATGGTAGCCATGCTTGTGCAAGGCTAGTTGCATATCAATCCTCCAATCAAGGTAATTGGAAGTTGTGAGGATCTATGGCACAGGATTTTGAGAATTCTTAATTGCTCCAGCAGGGATATTGCAAATACTTCTTTCAAGCTACGTAGCACCTGTCAATTTCACTGCAAATAGCACTAAAACATAAGAATTGTTAGAATCATGCTTTTCCTCCAGACATGAACATGTTTTCAAGGTCCTTCACACCCTCTCTACTGCTCTAAATGAATCCAGAGATAGCAAATTTTCATAGGGGAATTCTGTGGAAACCCAGTTGCTTTTGATGTTCAATGAGGAGAAACAAGCATGAATCCTACCTGAGAATGCTCTAATACCATGTTAGAATTTGAATTCCATTTAGATATTCAAGAAGAGAGTTCTGATTATGTTGTAGCAATTGAATGGAGAATGAAAATACAAATCCAACAAGCCAAACCACATAGGAAATGGACAAGTATTGCATAGGAATTTATAGTATATTCATCATAATAATATCCGGTGTACAATAGATTACAAATAGGTAGAATTCGAATGCATGAGTAATGAATTCAAATCCTCCAAGTGGATAATACTATATCTAACTAAATCTCTAACTCAAGGTCTCCCAATCAATATCGGAGTCCAAATAGACAACTCCCCTATGACCAATAACTCCAACCTGCAGTAACAACTAGTTAACTCAGTGCAACTGAGAGTGAGGTAGGTAGGAAAAGCGCTCCTCCCCATGCAACCATGCATTATCCATGCATTAGTATCGCTAGCCTAAATGAATATGAAGTAACTGATTATAACTGAGGGCTAACTAAGACTAACTAGTGCTAACACCAACTGACTGAAGTAGGTTGGTGTCGAGAATCCCAGTGGCTCCTAAAATGTAGGGATTGGTCTAGGAGGCACCCCTACTAATGCATGCACATGCAGTAAGTGGTAGTTAACCTCTAGCATTGTCCCCCACACTTCAATGACTGGTACATGTGGCCCCATTGGGCCATGTGGACCCAATTGCACTAGTGGACTCATTTAATTAATTTAAGGTTCCTAAGTTAGTAAATAATTAATCTAATAGATATTTGACCAACGGAGGATTAATAATCCTAACACAATATACAATGCAATTGCGCCATCAACCAGTTCTAATTATAATCCTTATTCGCATTTCGACATTACCCAATTCTACTTATCATTGTGATCTTTTTTCAAATCAACATAGATATCGACATAAATTAAACTAGTAAGTTCTGCGGTAATTTGCATCATTCACACAGCAGTAAAAGATAAAATATAAACATAACACAATCATTGGTCATTTATTATTAACTTATCTGATAGATCAACATAGTTTCAAAACAACAATGTCGAAAAGAGGCTATAAAAATAGAATATGTACCGAAAACATCCTCAAATACAACAAAATATGCATGTGTGAAACATTACAACTCCAAAGATCTCAAAATTTTGATATCTAAGAAACAATTCATAAAAATCATTGAAGGAACCATGTCATCTCCTAGATTTACAATCCTAATTCTACTTATAGGCTCACTTGATCATTAAAACATGGTCCACTTGACTAATCACTAACTAACTTAACTAAAATCTCCTTATTTTTCGGCTTATTTACCCTTCGCAACTAACCTATGTCCTTTTCAGCGCCCTTTCCTTCATTAGAGGTACCACACTTTGTGCACTCTAACCCTGTGCCAATAGAACTTCTAGTGCACCCAGTCATAATCCTTGGATAAGTCGGGCTTAATGACCATTATAGGATAATGTTTAATCTTGGCCAAGTGGAGCACTTCTTGTGCAATTCTAATTGCATCATGAAACTTCCTACCCTCCAGGAAGGAAAGTTTCTCGGGAGAAATAGAAGAGGATAAAATAGGATTAATCCTATTAGCCATGATTTTTTCAATTAATTTATATACACAATTACGAAGAGAAATAGGTCTAAGATCCTCCATTATTTTCACTTGATCAACTTTTGGAATCAATGTAAGGAAGTTTGTATTCAAGGAAGCCATAATTTGACCTTTAACCCTTGATTCTTCTATAACAGATAGGGTATCATTACCAATAATATACCTAAGTATAAATCTATAGTAAATACATCAGGGCCCACACTTTTATCTTGATGCATTGATTTGATCGTTGCTAGTAGTTCATCCATGGATACAGGTACATTAATAGACTAATTCTGAGCATCAAAAACAAAACTAGGAAACTAAGAAATCACCTACAACATGGGTGTTACAGGATCATTATGTATTCCTTATATAAACTTGAGAAGTTCTTAAATAAAACAAAGTAATGTTGTTACACATAAATCTCATCACCATCATGTGTTGAGGCCCAAAACATCAGCAATTGCCCTCAATTCCCAAAAATTGAAGTTGGACATTGGCCTAGAACTTTGATTTCCATATTTTAGTCCAGCACCACCTTTGCCCTTAATACAAGAGGTGTTACCTTCTTCATTAATTCTCATTGTATTTTAACAATAAGCGGTGCCACCGCTTCCTGCCTTTAATCAAAGAGCGGTTCCACCCTGGTAACGCTCTATCAACATGGAAGAGAAGCAGCGCTTGAGTCAAAAATTCAGAAAGAGAAGATTCAAGAAGATTCTCGAAGGAATACTTTGTGGCACCCTCATCCCTACTCCTGTGGACCACTTGGAATCAATATTCCCCCTAGTAGGATATCCCTTCCACCTCACCCACCATTTGCTCAACCATCCCTATCCACCAAAGGCCTAAAAAACTTGGCTCATGCCCCATGGTTGAGGGAGAGAAAAGTTATGCTACTGCATTGATATTTTGACCAAATCTAGGGTGAGCATAGAAGGAGAAAGTTGGAGCTTTTGATGACAAGGAGTGGCATGTGAAGGAGCACACAACACTAAGGAAATGGTTGTAAGCTTTCTTATTCATTTTTAATGCAAAGTTGGTTCCTTTCCCATAAACTGTATTATGTTTTGATCATTCTGTTTATCACTGGATTCCTTAGTCACTAGTATAGAACTATGGATGATATTCTGGTACCTTTGATATTGCTTGTCTAGTTGATGTGTTGGTGTAGGTACATCCATGGAGATTCGTCACCATAGGAGACACTTACGTCATATGTCAGAACAACCAAAGGATTCATTCTAGATGTCTACAAGCTCTAGGGGAAGTCTTCCATCCTTTGTTACTCATTTTTTCTATATATGAACCATTCAGACTAAAGGAACAACTCTTATCTGCAAGAGGTGCAATATTCCTAGAAACAAATCTAGCGACCATACTAGGGAAGACAATTTCAATACATCTAATCTTCCTTGGTTTGCAAACTCTTGTATTAAACCAAACTCCAACCTCAGTCACCACTCCTACACAATGGACAAAAGGAGATGCCATTGCCCTTATGCAGTGGTCATTAATCGGTGCCACTACTCCGTCATAGTGGAAAAAAGGAGGTGTTGATATGGTAACGCTCTATCATTAACACTCATCAAATAGTTCCAAGTAGTTTTTCCACACCTCTTTGATTTCAAGACTTGGTTGATTTTGTTTTCTGTTTTGTGTGTTTTTGGGTTTCATTTATGAGATTTAGATTGTTTAAATTCAGAGTCTAAGAGTGGTAAATGCTTGCTTTGATTCAGTTCAAAAATCTAGGTTGTACCCATCTATTTAGTTGCTTGTATGTTTGGGTTTCAGTTTCAAAAGGAGTGCTTAGAAGTGAGTGTTGTTAGATCTCTTTTTGTCATCTGATCAAACTGAAGAGGAAGTTTTTCTTCATGATTTTTGCTTTTGGTTCTTTGTGAGTTTGTGAAAGACTGCTTTTTTCCTTTAGTTTAAAAAGAAACTTCTTGAGATTTGAGCATTATTATTTTGAAGGACGAACCTTTAGAGCCCTAAATAGATTCACAAGCTTTCAGATATCCTTGTTCTTCTTTCCCTTTTTTACGTTCTTGTCTCGTCAAAAATATATCATGGGGTTTAAGACTAGATCTTTTCATTTTTTGTGAAGAATGTTGAAAATTGCTTAGTGTGTTTTTTTAGCACTAGTATCTTTCTTTTTAGGAAAAGAGATCTCATTTCTTCCTTGCTTTCAAAGAGCAGTTTAGAAGTGTGTTGCTTGTTTCTATTTTTAGAAAGAAAATTTCAGTGTATCTTTGTGGGAAAATTTTTGTTTTTGAAACAGAATTGAAACACTCTCTCCTTCCTACAAGTAGGGCATACTTTGAATGGTAAAGTGAAATATTTGCACACTCATATTGCATGGTTTTACATTTCTGTATACACTTCATGCATTCACCTAACCGTTCAACATAAAATTAATGATAGCTATACGTTAAAAAAATTTAGTAACTTGAGTGATAGGGTAGAGACGTGTTATGATGTCTTTAAACATAGGAGTTGTCATTTATTGCCTGCACTGCATCCCATGAACTATGTGGTTCTTCCACATACCATCAGCATATCGAACAACATTTCACGTACCCTTGAGGTATATTGAAAGGTACTTCACGTACTCGATTGTATATCGAAAGGCCCCTTTTCTATGGTTGTGCATTAAACAACACTACCACGGATTGAAGCTCCCATGTACCTTGCGTATATCAGGAGACCCTTCTAGGATTCCCTACACCATCTGAGAAAAACCCTTTTGGTTGTCTTGTCAGTGCAATACAGTGAGAACAACACTCAAGGAGACTACTACACACATACCGTCCAGGTAATCGAGTATTCAGGCAAGGGTCGGTCCCAATCCTCCTTGTCATGTTTTATTCTTGGACCCTGCGGTATATAGCGAGTTGCAAAGACTTGACAATCCTAGTGAGGAACCGGCTTTTATCATCCCCTCCTATCACCTAAGTCTGCTTGTGGCCTTTAGCTTATGTAGGAGAGTTTTGTGTGTTTTTTCTAGTTTCCAAAACCCTAGGTTAGGCTTTTAGTGACCAAAAATATGGATGAGTTTCCTTTGAGATGATCCAGAAGAGTGCAAGGCTTGCCACCTAACCTTCCTCCTATTATAGGAGAAATAACAATGGAAGCCACTGACCAAGGAGCCACAGTTGATTCTCATGTGCAATAGAACCCAACTGTGGAAGTGGGGGAATAATTCACTACATATGACAATCCCTTGGTCAAGTGGCCTCCTATGGCTGATACTAATTTCCATGTTCCAATTGAAGGTCATGTCGGTTCATTAAATTGGGTTGACCACCCATATGATGATACCGAGGGGACAGAATATGGCCCTAATGCTCCTTTTTGGAGAACCTTTATGGGTCAATCAATTTTCAAATTCAGGGTTACTAGACTGTCCTTTTTCAATCCTCCATCAGATGATAATTTGTATAGAAGGTGCCAACCATCTCTTGATCATATACGTGACTTTCAAGAAATACTGGAAAAAAAATAATCCTCGCCTCTACCTCATAAAGAACCTATGTCGGCTCTTTTAGCTCGTCTATTGAAATCAGTCCCTATTGGATATCGTTCACTCTCAACGTCTCAAACTACTCATAGTTTGTGATCACCGGCTCAAGGATCAATAATTCCTAACCTAGGAAAACCCTCCAAACCTATCACTACGATTCAAAATCTTGGATCTTCTTCTGGTCCTCTCATATATTCTACCAGTAGGGAGAAACCTCCAGCTCAAGTTGTATCAATAGTCAGTGGAGTCACATCTAGTACAAGACAGACCCCTACTATAGGAAAGTCAGTAGTTACAGTTCCTTCCATGACAACCAAAGCGGTTACTCCCCCTTCTAGTACAGGACAACCCTTAGGGGTACACCCTCTCGTTAGTAAACCTTATTGATGATATACTCACCCAGCAAAGTTACCTTCCATAAGTAATGAAAAATTTCAACCTACGTCTATAGGAATGGTATATCCCGGTATACCTTACCTCAAAAACATGTTTACCCCTTAGGGGAATCCAAATTGGTCGTACATGCCTATGCCTGGAGGGATACCTTTCAATACTGTTGGCGGCTATGGTGGTCCACCTTTTGGGGGGGCACTTGGTGGAGGTCCACCTGGTGGAGGCCCACTTGGTGGAGGCCCTCCTTATGGCACATTGCCACCCAGTGGACTGCCCCTTAGGGGGCCACACCGAGAGGACCACCTCCTTGAGGACCACCTTCTGGAGGCCCACCTGGTGGAGGACCACCTAGTGGGGGCCCGCCTGGTGGAGGACCACCACCACCACCACCTGGAGGAAACCCTCCTCCGAGAGGCCTACCTCCATCAAGCATATCTTTAGGAGGATCATCTACAAACCTGATTTCCCAACAACCAGTGTATCAATCGACCTATGGTCCTGCTGGTATGCAAATTCATTATCAATACTACCAGTACATGCAACCTAACCGACAACTTCCTTTTTTGGAAACTTTGGACTTTCCTAATCTGTCCAAGTTAATTAATGATCCCATTCACCATAACCCTTCATGGCCAGCTATTCCAGTAAAGTTACCATCAGATATCCCAAAATTTGATGGGAAGTAGGGAGAAGATCCCAAACAAGCATGATTTTAAGGAACCATACTTATTTAAAAGTGTATAAATGTTGGAGAATCTTACCAATTCTTAAAATGGCAACTATAAAAATTTTGGCGATATTTTTCAAAAAATATTTTAGTTTCCAAGGATTTTATATCGTTTATACAATAATTTGGTGATTTTTAGGGTGAAAAAAGTTTACCCCATCAAAATTGGGAGAAATGGGACTTCAAAAAATGCAAAATGGTGAATCTTTTTTTGGATAAAAACCCCTAAAAATAGCCCATGGGCTAAATTTCACCCCTAAAATTATCCCTGGATTCCCAAAAACCATGTTATGACCTTCGATCTATGGTGTTCTTCCAACTCCTTGATGGATGACTCAGTCCGTCTAAGTCTCTTCCAACGAATTTTGACTAGTACGACTACAAAGTGGTACATTGAACTTCCACTACATTCGTTTGTGGACTTTAGCTCATTGGCGACAGTTTTTCTGACTCATTTCCAACTGTCCATTCGTTATGAAATGAGTACGGATCTTTTGACATCCCTCCATCAAAATACCTCCACACATATTTCCGATCATATCCATGAATGGAGGAGACGACGAAGACTTATCAAAGCCCCTATTCCTGACCAGCTATTGGCTGATTGGTTCACGAAATCCTTGTTTTCTCCCATTACCCGAGACGTGGCTATGGGTGGTGTTGTTACCGAAGAGTAGGATATCAGTTGCTCTCACTATCTCAACTTGGTCTATTCCCATTATGGAACTCTGTATGACCTAATCCCTCAAGCTCCTCATCCCCACACTAACCCTTGCAAGCCACCAGCAAAAACTCATGTTGATAGGGTTTTAGGTTCAATCCAGCCCTTGTCAACAACTAAGCCTGCCAAGCAAAAAAATGCTTCTACTACTACTCCTTCTACTCCCATTGTTTTCATCGAGGTAAATTCCATTCAATCCATGCAGACACCCAGGAACAAGAAGAAAGGAAAAGGAAAGAATAAAAATCCTAGTAACCAGCAAGAGAATCCCAAGGCTACAGCCCCAAAGAATGACAATAAAGGGAAGAGGAAGGCTAAGCATCCCTTCTTATTCTGCGATAGTGACCACTTCATGAAGGAGTGTTCTCGCCGTCAAGAGGTGAGTAATTTTTTGTAGAATAACCCTACACCTGCAATGCTTACCAACTCCTTTCCTTCCCAACAACAATTGATAGATCACATGTCCTCTTAGGAAACCTCTAATTCTACTGAAGATATCAGAATGGTGTCCTCGGAAACTATTAATTTAAGTACTTGTAGTCAGTCATATGACAAGTTGATAGAAAAGAAGGACGAAAATCCGTCTCCCAAGAAAACTCCTTCCAGATAGTTCTCCTCAATATTCATCTAATGGCCCTCTCACAATCGAGAAACCTAATCTCGACTTGATTTTGTGCCCACCCAAGAGTACCCTCAGGAAGTCTGTCTTTAATCCAAATGCTCAAGATGCACAATTCTACAAAGTTGTTGAATATTCTACAAAGTTGTTGAAGATTTCGATGGATGGGGTTTCCAACCTCATGGTCTATTACTGGCTCTTTTAGTCGAGCTTGGGGGTAATATTGTTTCCATTCAAGTGGAGGTTGTCAATGCTCCGTTGGATTACAATATTCTATTGGGTAGAAATTGGTTCTATGCCATGATAGTTTTCGCTTCAAAAGTATTTCGAACCCTCCAATTCCCTCATTTGGGGAAGATTGTGAGTATCGATCAACTCAATTTCTACACGCTAGATGTTTCCACCCCCACTACAAATAACATCCCTATGGTAGGTCAATCCCCTCCACCTTATCAATCGATTAGGGTAGGTATGTTGAAGGATTCCACCCTTATCGGAGTGTTTCCCTCAGTCCCTCCTAGCACGGATGTGGCAACTGTAAATATGATTTCCACAACCAGCCACATTCCTAGAGGTAAATAAATTGTTGAGTCATCCTCTCTTGGCCCCCATGAAGCACTTTATGATTTTATTCAGTCTGCTTCCAATTACCACTCTGATGATCTTCATCTAGTGGCTTCAGATCCTTACCATCTACCTTATTGGCTAGAACCCTCTCTCCCCACTTTAGACTATCTCTCCCAGAATTTTCCATCGGATGAGTCCCTCATGGAGATTATGAGTGCAGACAAATCTATATGGGAAGACCATCATCATCGATCCTCTTTCGTTCGCAATGCTACTTCGGTAGAATTTGATCTTGTGTCTCTTATTAATACAGATATTATCACCAATCCGTAAACACCTATCTTGTTGCAAGATATGGATTCTGAAGGAAATATTTTCAACATCACTCAGACAACCCCTATCGGCATATTAGTCAAGCCCAGAACTATTGAGCATGTTCACGTGGCCTAGAAATTCTCAACAGAAGAAGCCGAAAGTTATAGAGCTCTATTGAAAGAGTTTTGTGATGCTTTTTCCTAGACCTATGAAGAAATGCCTTGGATTGATCCATCCATCATGGTACACGAGATCAAACCTATCCCATGGCCAAACCAGTCTAAGAAAAACTACAACAAGTCCATCCTAGGAAGGATGAGGCTATTAAAGTCGAAGCGGAGAAACTTCTGAAGGCAGGGTTTATTTATCCCGTACCACTAATGGATTAGGTGTCTAATATTGTCCCTGTGGTAAAGAAATAGGGAAATATTAGGGTTTGTATCGATTTTCAAGATTTAAACAAGGCTTATCCTAAGGAAAAATTTTCTACACTACACATCGATCAAATCATTGATAATTGTGCTGGGAGTGTCATCTTTTCTTTCATGGATGGATTTTCTAGATACAATCAGATAGATATTTTTCCTGCCGATCAACATAAAACGACATTCATTTTCCCGTTGGTAACCTTTGCATATCGGAAGTTACCCTTTGTTCTGAAAACTACCGGAGCTACATTTCAGCGCGCCATGTCCTATTCTTTTCACAATATCAAGCACATTATGGAGTCGTATCTGGATGATCTCCTTGCTCATTCACAACAACCAGAGGACCATCTAGGGCACCTTAGAGACATTTTCCTTAGGTGTCGTCATTATAATATTCGGCTGAATCCACACAAGTGTGTCTTCTATGTTGAGACTGGACATCTTCTTGGTTTTGTGGTTTCCAAATATGGAATCCATATAAATCCTTTGAAAATTGGTGTTATTTTGACCTTACCCGCCCCGACAAATATCACCGAACTCCAAAATTTGCAATGGAAGGAAAACTTTCTTCGTAGTTTCATTTGCAACAGAAAAAACACATGGCTATATGTGTCTCCTGAAGAAGGACACTCCTTTCTTTTGGGATGACCAATCCCAACGAGATTTTGATAATCTAAAACACGCTTTGACACATTCACCGGTGTTGCACCCCCCATATTATTCAAAATACTTTATGTTGTATGTTGCTACCTCCACTACCACCATTGGAATGGTTCTAGTGTAGAAATACCCCAATGGCCAAGAACACGTGATATATTACCTGAGTAAGAGTCTCATTGACTCTGAAACTTACTTGTGTGTGGAGAAGCTAGCTTTGGCCATGGTCATCGCTGTGCAAATATTTTGTCACTACATCTTACTACACGCCACGATTTTGCTCACATATAAAAACCCCATGTACTACATTCTAACTCATCAGGTACTGAGGGGCAAGTATTCCCATGGGATTGTTATCTTATGGGAATTTGATCTTGAGTTCATTAAGGCCACTTTGAAGAAGTCCTTGGTTTTTGCGGAGTTGATTTATGACCTTCCCTATGCTATGATGGAATTTGAGCCCAATGATTCATTTCTGGATGAATTCTTGTTCCTGATCAACACAACTGATTCATGGTATGGATATTTGATCATTTATCTCCAAACCTAGATATTTGAGCCCAACATGTCCCATGACGATCGTTGTCGTATCCGTCACCACACGAAGTACTATCTCATCTTAAATGATACGTTGTATCAACGTGGTATCGATTCCATTCTTCGATGATGCCTTACACACGAAGAGGATAAATAGATTTTAAATTATTGCCACTCTGTAGCATGTGGCGATCATCTTTCTAGAATGGAGACAGCTCAGAAAATTATTCACGCTGGGTTTTTTCAGCCCTCCATATTCAAATATTGTCATGAGGCAGTCAAGAAATTCCCACCCTTTAAACACGTTTATCCTAAAAATCACACCCACCCTACTCCTTTACACCCCGTCATTGTAGTTGGCCCTTTCGCCAAGTGGGGTATTGATTTTTTGCATTGTAATCCTACCTCAGCCAGGGGGCATGGTTACATCATCGTAGCTGTCGATTACTTTACAAAATGGACCAAGGAAATGCCTAGATATACTAAGGATGGAAAAACTTCCTCTTTCTTTTTGTTCAATCAAGTGATAGCTAGGTTTGGAGTCCCACAGGCCATAATCACTGACCACATATCTCATTTCCACAATAAGATGATGGCTGAGTTAAGTGCCAAGCTAGGTTTTCACCATGAAAACTCAACACCGTATTACCCGTAGGAAAATGGATAGGTTGAGGCCATTAACAAGGTTTTGAAAACTATGTTGCGTAGGATGGTTAGAGATCACAAATCCAACTGGAACCTGACTCCTTTTTCTGCACTATGGGCTTATAGGACTTCAGTCAAAACAACAACTGGTTGCACACCTTTTCAATTGGTTTATGGACTATAAGTTGTCCTCCCTATCGAGTGTCAAATCTCGTCACTCAGACTTGCAGTAGTACTTCTTCCAAACACTTTCGCTGAGGAAGAACAGTTTTGGTACTTAACAAACCTTGATGAAAATGGAAGATATGTTTCTTGGCTAATGAGGCACACAAAAAATGCATCAAGGATCAGTACCATAAGTTTTTCCAACCTCGTGTCTTCAATGAAGGTGACCTAGTTCTGACTTATGATCATAAACATGATAAGCTATGGAAAGGGAAGTTTCAATCTATGTCATACAGTCCCTTTATTGTCTAGGAAAGTGTTAGAGAAGGGGGCTTATGAACTAGTAGACTACGATGGAATACCTTTCGGGAAACCTCGTAATGGGTTGTACCTAAAGAGGTACTATGCTTGAAATCATTTATGTCTAGTACCTTATATATATATATGTATATTCATTGACTTTTTAAGTGTGTTTTATTTTTTCAATATGGATTTGAGTCCTGTTGTTAGTACTATTTATACCATGTTTTTTTATGCAAATCAAAAGGCTTCTTATGGTTTGTTGATGGGACTTGCCATCATACCCTGAATCTCACTTCAGCTGCTTGGGTTTTGTATTCCCCGCCATATGACTTAGTCAGTTCAAGGGCATTTTTTATTGGTCTAGCTACCAAAAACATTTTCGAGTATCTAGAAGTGATAGGTTTGTTGACCGAGGTTGCATCTTGGGACATTCATGACTTGTTAGCATTCATGGACTCGCAGCTAGTGGTTTGTCATTTAAACCACATTTATACCATCATAAACCCTATGCTCCTTTTCATCTTTCGAAGAGTACGTCTCCTAGAGAGGTCATTACAATTAATAACTTATAGGCACATTCCTAGTTCTTATAATACAGTTGTTGATTCATTGGAAAACTACATTTTAGAACGTTACATTGCCCACACATAACTTTTTGAAAAAAGGTCCATTGTAAATTAAAATAAACAGTAAAATACACATAAAACACATGTAAATGTCATTTTTCCCATTTGAACACATTTAAAACACCGTAAATAAGTCTGTATATATATATATATATATATATATATATATATATAGTGTTTTACAAAAACATGGTCACAAAACTCCGACTGAAGCACTCTGGATTTTAGATATACAAAAATGTCAAAAATCCTGAAGTTGGCTAGCTTTCAGTCTATACATCATGTAGAAAAGCCTAATGGTGCTCGTGATAGCACATGATATCCTGGCGTACCCTCCGGAGAAAGCGACTGAAATGGCGCTATGTGTCTCTAGTACCTCCTAGGGAGGTCATCTATAGCAGCATCTAGGATGTCCAATGTCAATTAGTTAAGGTTTTCCTCCAACTTGGTTAACTTTTCAACTCCTCTGTGTACAAAACGAGCCCCCACTCTCCTGTCCATTAAAGATGAGCCTCCAGATCGTGCATCTCCTATGTCTGCATGAAATATTTAGGTCTTTCCATCATATATAAAAATCATAAAACATTAAAACATTAAAAAAAAAATCAACATATTGAGCATTGCTTCTTACCGATGTCACCCCACTGAGCATCAGCCGATAAAGGTATATCAGGATCTCCTTGAAATTTGGTCCCAACATAAGCATAATCCTCAATCATGAGGATCTAGTCATCTAGCCAACGAAAGAAGCCCATTCATGTACTTGACCTTGGCTCCGCCACCTCCAGTGCGATCCATGGTCTCGACCCACCATAGCATGCAGGGGTCTTGAGCTCTCATCTCAGTAAATATCACCTGTGGCCTCAAGAGAGGTACCCTCTTGAAAAGGAAACATGCCAAGATAGTCCCATAACCGAACTATTTTAGTTCTCCCTGGTGACACTTGGTCAGTTGATCCTTGAACACAGTCAACAATGCCTCGTCCCAGTTAAACAGTGTTGGTGCCAACGCCTCCAGGGCATACAACATATGTTCCTAGGAATCTTGATGAGCCCCTTGGCTCCGATCAACCCTCTGCATAGTGAAGAGCACGGTCCTATGTGGCAAGTCCATCACTTCTTTAATTGGGATTTTCTTCCTAAACATTTTGGTTCCGGGATAGCAGAGATGAACTATGAGCTCTTGTGTGGTAATGTTTCCCCCTCGAGAACCTTTCAATGAAATAGGTGCTCCACACCTAGATAATTCAGTGAGAAAATAAATTTCTTCCACCTCTACAGTGAGAATGTGGGACCCCACCTCAAAATATTGTTGTTCCGGGTTCCACATCCACCAAATATATTTCCAGTAATTTGACATGAGATATCATAGTGGTAGCTTGGAAGAATTTCCAAATGCCACAATCTCGTAGAGAAGCTATGTAAGCCGCATATTCCCCAACATAGGCATCATCGTCCTCCTGTTGTCATTCTTTCCATACCACCATTTTTCCAAAGATGGCCTATCAAAAAACATGAATGGAGTATTTAGACACATAATCAATCAATAAAAATGCTTAAAACCCTTTAATTTTTCCAGGCCATCCATTTTTTAGGTTTGTCTTGCAGCACTGCTTTTGTCTCCTTGAGACAGAGTGGTGCCATAGCCTGTGAAAGGCATAAAAAATGTGGTTTTCCACGGGCACCGCTTATCCCACAAAGGATAAGCGTGTTACCCGAGAAACAAATTTTATCCTTGGGGAAAAATCCGCAAACCTTAATAAAAAAGATTAGAAAGAGGAAATTGCAACCATGAAAATGACGAGAATGGTTTTGGCTCTTACCTAAGACTGACGGATCAGAAAATGGACGGGTAATGGCTACGGAAACTCCAACTGAAATCTGCACATGAAAACTCCAGATGGCTCTCCAAAAATTTGGTAAATGATAAATGAAATATTTTTTTACTATTTCATGACTTTTATATGATATTTTTTAGGGTTTAAATACTATTTTAATGTTTTTAAAATTCTTTTATTAAAAAATGCCCTTTTCTATAGTTATAAAAGTTAATTTTAAATATTTTTGCGGAACTAATAGTCTTTTCAAAAGTTTTTGCAGGGACGAAAGTGAATAGTATTGACTATGGGTAAGTTCATTTTTGGCTTTTTCATACTTCCATAAAATGGAAAAATTCGTTGAGCACTAATTTCGACATTTGGTCATGCTCCTTAAATGTAGTACCAAAATTCCAAGTCAATTTTGCTTCTTTTCAGGCTTGTTAAACTCACTCATTGCGAAAATGAAACCCTAATGGAGTCTTCTTTAAACTCTTTTTAGACTCATTAAATGTGAAAATATTGTCGAGCGTCGTCTTTTCGCGACGATAGTTTACCCCTTTTCGGTTCGGATTGACTAAGTACGAAAAATGACCCTTGGAGCCTTCTTCTATCTTCATTTAGACTCTCTAAACATGAATGATGTCAAGTTTACTTTCAATGGACTTGTTAAACTAAACAGTGAGAGACCCTTTTTTTGGGAATGAACCCCTCCTTTCTTGGGTTCATTAAATATATGAGAATGGACTTATCCCCTGGATAAGCTACAACGAGTGCTTGTTACCCTCTTTTAACTCATAAAAATGAAAAGAGGAACTCATCAATCATGATGGGGAAATTAAGGGAAGGGAACCATTTCATTTTGCAAATTAATGGCAGTTGTTAGTCACCTTTGAACATGGAACTTGTCTGTATTTCATTCATTCAATTGGGTATTCAACTTGCTTCCAAGTCGATCCACTTTCATGAGTCATGTCACTCCTTTGATTCTTTCAAAGAATGCATCATTTACTATTGCATTATGTCATGATATCTACCTGGTATAAGTCAATGCTACAAATTCCTCGGTCGTGTCATCCAATGTTCAAAGGAAAATTGAAAGCTTACCTCTGTATTCAAAACAGCCTTTGTGTCAATACCTTTTGAGTCAGTCTTATGGTTACATCATGCTCAAAATTATAGAACTTTGTTTCAAGTTTTGTGTCATCGATATGGGATTCATCATGGTTCTCCTTCGACGAGACTATTCCTATTGAATTCAGATCATCATCTAGGAATTAGTCTTAGAAACAAATTAGTACCTTGAGATCTATATGCATCAATGATAGATCCTCTCGCTTTCGACATAGGTTCACATCATTGACCTTTGATCGAAATATTCGACTGAGTGTTCAACATCAAATCATCTATTCACACTTAGGAGATTGTACTAGGGTACCTTGGGAATCATTGACATCAATGATGATCTCCCTCGCACTTGTTAACGGTTCTCATCATTGACCGGTAATCAAGTGGTTTCTACCATGTTCGATGTCAAGACATTATAATAACATGGATAGAATCATACTTTGTGGAAGACGAGACGAAGAGCTCGGGTATCTGTTAAAGCGCTCATTGCTTTCCCCAGGTTGCAATGGAGTATATTGTATGAGTCTTAGCATGGATCCACATTTGTATGGTCGTGGTTGTGCTCAAATTTGTGTCTATTTGACATAGATCTACATTGTATTTCTGGTAGCTATGCCCAAGTTTGAGTCTCTTTCACATGAGTCTATGTTGTATTCTTGTAGCCATGTTTGTTCATCTTTCTCATCGATCTGCCTTATATTGGTATGCATCCATGATGAGGAGACATTTTAAACTCAAAAGTATTGATGTATTGCAGAAGCCTAGTTGATGATGATCTCCGATCAAGTGATTTCTTGCCTCGAAGTGATAGCTTGCTCTTTCAAAGCTCTCGCCTATCATATCCCTCTAGCCTCATGCTTTAGGGGGCATTCTGTTACACATAAATCTCATCACCATCATGTGTTGAGGTCTAAAACATCAGTAATTGCCCTTAATTCTCAAAAACTGAAGTTGGGCATTGACCCAAAACTCTGATTTCCATATTCCAGTCCAGCACCGCCTTTTCCCTTAATACAATAGGAGTTACCTTATTCAGTAATGCTCATTTTCTCTTAACAATAAGCAGTGCCACCACTTCCTGCCTTTGATCAAAGTGTGGTTCCACCCTAGTAACGCTCTGTCAGCATGGAAGAGAAGCGGTGCTCGAGTCAAAATTTAAAAAAGAGAAGATTCATGAAGATTCTCGAAGGAAGACTGTGTGGCACCCTCATCCCCACTCCTGTGGACCACCTGGACTCAATATTCCCCCTAGTAGGATCTCCCTTCCACCTCACCCACCATTTTCTCAAGTTTCAACCATCCCTGTCCTCCAAAGGCCTATAAAACCTGGCTCAAACCCCATGGTTGAGAGAGAGAAAAGTTATGTTGTTGCATTGAGATTCTGGCCAAATATAGGATGAGCATAGAAGGAGCAAGTTGGATATTTTGAGGACAAGGAGTGGCATGTGGAGGAGTGTCACAACACTAAGGCAATGGTTGTAAGATTTCTTCTTCATTTTTAATGCAAAGTTGGTTCCTTTCCCATTAACTGTATTATGTTTTGATCATTCTATTTATTACTGGATTCCTTAGTCACTAGTATAGAACTATGGATTATATTCTGGTACCTTTGATATTGCTTGTCTAGTTGATGTGTTGGTGTAGGTACATCCGTGGAGATTCATCACCATAGGAGACACTTACGTCATACTTCACAACAACCAAAGGATTCATTCCAGATGTCTACAAGCTCTTGGGGAAGTCTTTCATCCTTTGTTACTCATTTGTTCTAGATATGAACCATTCAGACTAGAGGAATAGCTCTTGTCCACAAGAGGTGCAATATTCCTAGAAACAAATGTCATGGAATCTTTAAACTAGTCCTATCTGCATCTTCGATCTCCCATATAGAATTGATGTGAATTATGTGCTTTACAAATTTATGGAAGAACTTGGAAATGCTATCATATTTCTGCAACCAAGTAGCTCTAATTTTAATTCTAAGTGATGCTTCCTCTTCCAGTATTTAATTCCTTCTTTTAGATTCAAGTTCTTGTATAAAAATTTCCTGCTCAACATAGATATGGCCTACAGTAGACTAATCATAGAAAGACACCAACTAGAACTCAATTGATTGGAGTTCCTTTTCCTTTTCTTTCTTACATATTTCTCACCGAGGAATGGTAAGAGACTTGATATTTTTAGGATTGTTTAGAAATTGAATAGATGTAGAGTAATGCATGTTCTCACTATATGGGAGACGTGAAGATTTTACAATATTTTGGAACCCCCCATCCTATAGCCAATTTGAATTGAACTTAAAGGGAGAAGGAGGATTTTTTAGATCCCATTTAGCTTAAAAAAAACTAGAAAGTGATCAGAGTCTCCTCCATCACCAATCCATTGCTTGATTTGAGGCATTGAGACCAGCATTCCTCAATTAATAAGGAATCAACTTAGTATTTTAGCAACATACTAATCCTCGATACATTTATTCCTCCAGGTGGGTTTAAGAACAACATGTTATAGGTCAAGAAGAGCTTCCTCCTCAAGCTTTCTAGAAAATTAATCTGAGAGGGGGTCTTTATGAGCATAACCCCCCCAGGTATTAGCCTCTCCAATGGGAAAGTTCAGATCACTAGCCATTATAAATATTTCAGTAATATGAAATATTACTTGAAATAAGTTGTTCTAGAATCCATCCTTTGTACATGTGGTCCATAAATATTTAACAAGGTAAAGGATATGACTAATTATATTTAGAAAAGAACTACTCCCAAACCAAATGAAATATGCTAGCATGTAGTATAGGATAGTGTTCTAGAGTTTCGACCATAGATAAGTCTAATTGATCTCCTCGCAGTATCTAGATTAATAAATTCCCATACATGAAAAATAGTCTTCATATCATATAAGATATAATCACTAGCAATCAAAGAATCTTGAAGTAGAAGGATATTGGGATTGTGGATAGAAACCAATATGTTCAGGGCCAATATTTTAGATCCATTCCCTAGCCCTATTATGTTGAGGGAGATGCACAACATTAGGTCACCTTTACCTAGGGGGTACATGCTCTTACAGCTCCCTTAATTGTTTTTTTGTCTTCCCCCTCTCATATCAAGTGCAGATTGAATCCTAGCATTTTCGATCACTGATTTTCTACCTCTTAGCCTTCTTGAGGATCCAGGATCGGTCTTAAAAGGGTATTTGATTGAGACAGTCTATGTACCAGTCTTAGTCTTGGATACTGATCGTTTAAGTGATACATATTTTAGTGTCTAATTTGCATATTTTTGTTCTTAATTTTGGTGTTTCCCAATATGTTAGCTTCCTAAATGGTCAATTATTATTTGGATTAAGACAATATGTGTTATAATTGGACTTGAAATCCTAATTGGACATAGGGAGATTTATTTTATTTCACTCAAGGTATTGATTGATATTGTAAGTTTGTCCCAATGATGGAATGGTGGAGTGTATTGATTATTTTACATCTAGTAATAATGTATTTTCTATATAAAAAAAATGAAACATTCTCAATGTTTTTAGTGAAAAATCTAGCATCATCACACTATCTAAATAAAAATTTTAAAAAAATATTTTTATATTCCCTAATAATGAGTGGAGTGTTGACTCTAAATGTTGGAAACATTTAAAAAAATCTAACATAAGTTATGTTATAAAAGATTCACTACTATTATAATTGTGAAAATTTGCTTTCTCAAATATTTTACACCTAGCTTTGATATTTACATTGAACAATTTTTAAAATATTATTAGAAATGTTCTTGGAAAAGTATTGATAAAATACTAGTAGTAAGTCTAAGGCGTATACAAATAAATCTATTATAAGTAACCAACATAGATCCATCTTAAATCCAAATGATAGATTTGAATTTATGATGAATATATGTTAGTTCTAATGTTTATAAACATTTACACCATAATAAGTTGTAAAACACCTCATTACTCTTAATGCAATCACAAATTGTTTATTTATAAACATTATATTTAATAAAATAAAATATTATAAAAATTTATGAAAATTTTGAACATTATTACACTTTCCTATTACTAAACTGAACTAATAATGTTTGAATTGTTGCTAGACTTGTTTTTATAGAAAAATAATCAATGTTGCTTCTATCTATATTATAAGTTCACCTCTTCTTGTATAATTATCCTAACACAAACATTTACGCAACCTCTTCGGGACCATAACCTATTAGTACTATTGATCTTTAGGTCCTTTTTAGTATACCCTTTTCTATGATTATGGATACCTATTATTACTATTGATTTGAAGTCCATTTTAGTATACCCTTTCCTATGATTATAGATACTATTAGTACTATTGACCTTTAGGTCCTTTTTAGTAATACCCTTTTCCATGATTTTGGATACCTATTGATTCTTAGCCATTCCCATATAATGCAATCTCTCCTTAAATTGTACACACGATTCTGGGCAACATAGTTGAAAGTTATGATTTGGTTATTTTATCCCTAAATTATAAATAATGGTTTAATAAAAAAAATTAAAGAATGTCATAAATTTTATGTATGTCATCAAATCCATATAGTTAGCTCAATCTAAAAGGTTATTCAAGTTTCTATTTCATTTATTGTTATTTAGTATTTATTTTGAATTAAAATTTATTCAATCATAAATTATTGTTAAAATCATTTCATGTATTTTTATTTAATATTTATTTTAAATTAAACGTTATTTGATTATTGTTATTTAATATTTATTTTAAATTAAACTTTATTCAATTATGATCTATTCCATTAGATTATTTTCTTACAAATTTGTTTATTTTCCTTGGAAAAAATTGTGCAATTTCTTATATTATATAAAAAAGTTACATTGTTCATAGATTAGTTAGCTTTACATCCAAAAAAAATTATATAGATTAAATTTGTATATCTAAAACAGATTAGCATAGCTTTGTGCCAATAAAACTAATACTAGTAAAATGTATTGCCTATATATCTATCTAAGTACTTACTAATTCCATAGAAATTGTATTTCAGTAAAAACACAAAAATTAGAAAGAAAACTCTTGTAGTGTTCTATAGTATGATTGATCATCTTCCATTACCCCGAGAATGGTCCTGTGTCATGCTTTGTCAAAGTATCATTCTCCATCTCCCATCTTTTCCATGTGCCCAGACTTGTCTGGAGTCCATTCTTTAATAATTGGTCTGTCAAGTCATTCATCTCTTTGTAGATATCCTCAAAATTTACATCTCAAATCTGACTAGTCATCCTGGCAATCTAATAATATATGGGCATGAGAAGGATATTCCTAGGAGATATTGTCCATCGCATCCAGTTGATGACAATTTTAGAGACCCCAAAAATATACATATTTTGAACTCCCTTCATAAAAACCATCATCAAAATGATTTTTAAAGTAAATAGTTGTACTCTGTTGTTTAAGATTTCCCCAAATCTTGTAGAAAACTTGATCCAATTAGAGTCAACTATATATAAAATACCACCTAACCCTCCTATTGCAAGTGTTCCCTATGATGCACCATCAAAATAGGACCAACTACCATTCCTATCAATCATCTCCTCCACCACCCTCCTAGTTTTTTTACTCTCTTCCGTCTATGGAGAAGGACTTAATATTGCAAGACCTTTTGTTGCATAGATAGATGGAGAAATATATAGTTAATCAAAAATAGATTTATTCCTTGAAAGAGAAACCACCCAGATGGGAATTAATGGAAGGGCCTTATAGTCCTTGAAAGCCATATTGTTTGTCTAGGATTCCAGTGTTTAGATTGAGAATTAATGGAAGGGCCTTATAGTCCTTGAAAGCCATATTGTTTGTCTAGGATTCCAGAGCTTCTTCTAAATTATGTCCTGCACATACAAACTGAATACCACCAACTTCTGAGACAAAATCCCACATATCCTTGGTATACAAACACTATATAAATAAATAACTAATATGCTCATAGCGAACTGTACATTAAGGACATCTCAAAGGTCCACTCCCAAAATTACCAACCATGGAATCCCAAATAGGGACCTTGTTGGATAGAGTCATCGAAATTAAAAAATTAGATATTCACCTTTACAATCATAACTGGGAGATCCAATTGATTCTATCATATTATTTTGATAAGTTCACCTTTACAATCATAACTGGGAGATGCTTTGCCTTGACAATATGCATAGCCTCTTGAGAAGTACCTACTACCTCATGATTATTTCTAATTGAAGATGTTCATGAGATACATATGTAAACAATATTTCCTTGATCCTTTTGGAAATTTCTTTTGCAATCAACTTATATATGCAATTAGACAAAGATATTAATCTATAATCATCCAAATGTGTAGCACTATTAAATTTTGTTGTAAGTGTTATGAATATTGAATTGAAGGAAACCAAAATTCTTCCATTCACCCTAGATTCTTCGATAACCTTTAGAAGTTCTTAAATAGTTATAAGATACCAGAGAATAACTTTAGTGTCTATCCATCAAGGATAAGACTTGTGTCCATTTGTATGGATTAAATAGCTTCCTCTAGTTCCTTAGGGGTAATCTCCTCTAGAAGATGAGAATTTTTCTCTTCATTCACATAGGATGGAAATAAGACTACCATTCTCATCATCTGTGCCACACATTCCCTCTCATATTCCTTAAATATCTTGCTAAAGTGAGTCACTCCAACCTCACCAAGATTCCTAGAACCTATTGTCAATGGCCAATCATCATCCTCTAGATGCTAGAGAGGTTTAGCATTCTTCTTGTGCTTGATTTAGTTGTGAAAAAAATATGTGTTATCATATCCCTTCTACATCCATATGGCTATTCTATTTAACCTTGATATGGCCTAATTTTCATACAAGATATTCCTATTGTCCCTTAGGTTGTACCCCAACCAAATTTGGGATTTTCTTCAATTTTTATGCCAACTATAGATTTGAATATCAAAAAAGAGGCTCCAGTTAGGATGCAAATTCCAAGGAGGGTCATGTAGATAGAACCTTCTGTGTGCCACTTTAGTTCAGTAATCCAATATTCTTACCAAGCCAAAGAACCCTTAAAAAATGGGAGGTATGAATCGTAGTTTGTCACCCCAGGTACCTTTCAATATGCATGAAAAAATTGACCAAGTTTACAACTAAAACTCGAGGTGCATGGAGGAAAATATCAGTCGTGAAAGTAACGATCAGTGTTGAATTTTAAAAGGAGGAACAACTATTCCCAAAAAAAAAACGCTTAAAGAAAGGTAAACTGAGGCCCCTTATTCATAACCCAATTCTTGAAAAGGAGAGCAACATCATGAAATACATCTCAATAATAAAGCATTGTCGACTATGCATTAAAATGCATTCAAGAAAACTATTGAAAATCACACAAGCGTAATAAATTTATGATCCATGTGACTTGGGAACTCAAATGAAGACTTATCTACTACTTTGAAAGAACATTACATATCATATAAAAATGTGTTTGATTCAAAAACCTAGTGGCATCATTGCCTCAGCCCCAGGTCCAAAAATATTGAGCAGTTTTATTTCATTTGTATACCAACGTACAATTAGGGGGGATTAATTTATCACTATAACCTAGTTCTTATCACATATTTTCTATGATCTTCTGCAATCAAGAATGAGGAAAGAAGAAAAGAAAAAGGATAATGTTGTAGATCTTGGCATCTTCTGTTAGCTCTCAAAATCCCAAAAATGGTAGAGCCTCCTATTATGCTTCTTCGGGTTGAGCTTAAGTATGCCAAAGCAATGTTGAATATCCCTTTAGGTCATGACCATGGGGCATGACCTTGTTTTCAAAATATGCATCTTTGTACTAATGTTGGCATAAATAATTTTTGGGGATAGCTCATCCCCCATTATGTATTTTTCACATTGCCTTCTTGTGCACCTATAACTATCAATCTGTTGAAATACAAAACCAATTCCGGTACTAAATATTAGTGTTATACTCTATCTGGTACTGAAAAACATAGGTGAGTGTATTTTCCTAGTATGATATTAGAAAAAATTACCTTATAACACGTTTCAGAAGGACACCTGCAAGAAGGACTGCATCTTGATTTGTCGTTGAAGTGATTGCACCAATTATTTCAAGGTATGATATTTCATACAACAATAAGAAAATCAAGGGGGATAATGAGATTAACTGTGTTTCCATTGTAGGATGAGACATGGAAAAATAGCTAGCAAGTGAAGCAAGACATGAAATGTGGGTAGTGAAATCTTGCACATATAGACATAAAAACGGAAGAAGGTGTATTCTATATCATTTATATTGGATACAAAACATGATGAATATAGATTTTCCTATTGGATGAGTATCCTCCATGATGGAAAACGTATAGCCAGAAAGTGAATGAGAGTGGAAGTTATACATGTAAAAGTAGGGAATGATTAGCTATGGAGGATGTGGATAAGAGAAATGAATCATGGGGGTGATTGCAATGCCAAACTTATATACATTTTCAAGGTTGACGCCTCTTGCTTCTTGAAATGGTTGCAACTTTGCATGAGTGAATTGTTAAGATTCCATATTCTTAGCTAGATATCATTAGTATTCAATTCAATTTCACAACAACTACATATGCAAGATCATTTAAAGAAACACAGTCACAAGATAGACACTGATTTATCTTGGGAAACCCTCAAGGGGAAGAAAACCCAGCAAAACATCCTCTATATAGATGTATCAAAAGTACAAAGATAATACCCCAAACAGGTGCTCTTCCTCCTTGTAGATATCTCTCTCTCTCCCTCCTATGCACTATACACATGTGAGTGTGTGTGTTCAAATGAGGAACACTCCTCCTCTATTTATACTCTTTCTTACACTTGACTTTTTCCCTAATAAAGTCGGCCCACCAAACTTACTGGGTCAAATTCACCTGGGAAGTCACAAAAAATATTATATTATATTTAGGAGGGTTCTATTGACCTGACTTACAATGGAGTTTTTACCTCAAGACTCTATGATGACCAAATACAATAGTAACGAATGAATAAAACATCTCCCATGGGTTACATCAGTAAAATACATTTGTAATATTCTTTGAAGTTACAATATTTCAACACTCACCCTTAACGAGAATAGTATTATATTGACAACAACATCATCAACTGTAGGAGAAAGGAGAGAGACAACATCAATTTGATATATCTATACATAATTGGAAGTCTTCAACAATAATCAACAACTAGATCAGTTACTTAACATCTTCAACATATTCACTACTGGAACATCATCTTCTACAGTACTAAGCCTTCATCTTTAATCTTCATCTTATGTGGCACTCGATCACTTGATCCTTTGTGGCAACACTTGTTTAGTCTTCATCTTTTGCGGCACTCGATCGCTTGATCCTTCACTACTCAATTTTGATCTTCATCTTCTTTGACACTCGATCGCTTCATCCTTTGCAGCACTCGATCACTTGATCCTTTGCAACAATTGATCACTCGATCCTTTGCAGCACTTAATCAGTTGATCCTTTGCAACATTTGATCGCTTGATCCTTTGCATAACTTGATCTCTTGATCAAAATCATCATTGGCAGCAACATAACCTATAGCACACATGATCCAATTATGGGATGATCAATCCCTATCACTTTTGGACATAAATCCAAGGACGATGCAATCCTACAACCTTCTTGGAGAAACAAGTATACAGATTCAATTACGGGATGATCCATCCCTATCAACTTAGGACATAATTCCAAGGAAAATGCAATCCTACAACCTTCTTAGATATAAAATTCTACAAATACCATTACAGGATTATTGATCCCTATCAATTTAGGACATAATCCCAATGACGATGCAATCCTACAACCTTCTCAAAGACAAAATTCTATGGATACAATTACGGGATGTTTGTTCCATATAAATTTAGGACATAAGTCCAAGGATGATTCAATCCTACAACATTCTTGGAGACAAAAGTCTATAGATACAATTATGGGAAGATCGATCCCTATCAATTTAGGACATAAGTCCAAGGATGATGCAATCCTACAAACTTCTCGGAGACAAAAGTATATGGATTCAATTTAGGACTAATGTCCATGGATGATAAAATCCCACTACAACATCATCAACCTATTCCCCCATTTCAATGAGGGTCCACATCATCAACCTACTCCCCCTTTTCAAGGAGGATCCATATCATCAACCTAATCCCCCTTTTCGAGAAGGGTCCATATCATCAACCTACTCCCCCTTTCTGAGAAGAGTCCATATTATCAACCATCTCCCCCTTTCCAAGGAGGGTCAATATCATCATTGTTCCTCCTTGCAAGGAGATTATGTAACATCATCATCATTGTTCCTCCCTACAAGCAAAGGAAGTATTATCATTGTTCCTCTTTACAAGAAAAATTCTTCAACATCATCATCATTGTTCCTCCCTACGAGGAAAGTCTTCAGCATCATCATCATTTTTCCTCCCTACGACGAAAGTATTTAGCATCAATATCATTTTTCCTCCTTATGAGAAAATTCTTCAGCATCGTCATCATTATTCCTCCTTACGAGGAAAGTCTTCAGCATCAACATCGCTATTCCTCCTTACAGGGAAATTATTTTCGTACTTCACCAATATTGTCATGGAAGTATTCAAACTTTACTTGAGACAAAGGTTTGGTCAACACATCAAAAACTTATTCATCGGTACTCACATACTAGAGCATTATAGCTCCCTTCTATACCATGTCCCTTATATAAAAATACCAGATTTCTATGTGCTTAGACTTATCATGGAACACTGGGTTCTCCATCATCTTTATACAACTCTATTTATCACATAGAATCACTGTGGTATCTAGATCTAGATCAAATAGACCTGACATCAACTTCCAAAACCATATGGCTTCACAACTAGCAGAACAAGTTTCTATATACTTTGCTTCAGCTGTGCTGAGAACAACACTAGACTGCTTCCTGCTAAAGCACAATATCATGGCAGATCCTAGACAATAACATCCACCTGAGGTGCTCTTTGTATCTGAGGTGCTTCCAACTCAATCTGAATATATATAACATACAATTTGTAGTCATGATCTCCATCATAGTTGTTACAGCTGATTTTACCACACATGGTAGATCACACATTTATGGCCTTTCCTGTCCCTCTGCAGACTCTTTGGACCCTATGGACCGTTTTTGTACCTTTGATGTTTCCAAGATCATCACTAAAAAAAATTATTATTTTCTATACGTGAATTTTTAACCCTTTCTCGCGTATACACATGGATATAGCCCTTAAACCCGCGTACATCGGGATGTGTACAAAAGGCCAAATATTTTTGGAGTTTTCCTTGATGTGGATCCAAGTCACTTGTCTCTTGGCCTTCCATATTCCTTGAGATCGCTCAGATTTGACCTTCCATTACCCCATTGAAGCACTATATAAGGAACCCTTTGGATACATTGAAAGGGGAGGAATTGAAGAGAAATAAAACTATAGTCCATTGTTGCCGTAGCTTGCTTATAATTGAGTCTGCATCCCTTTGTCCCTTGGAGCACTTGGTGTTCTTCCCAATCTTGGCTTTGCTTGTGAACTTGCTATCGAGAGATGGAGGATTGAGGTGGTGGAGGCCTAGGTGGAGGACTTAGTTTCTCCAGTTCGCAGATGTGCCGACATAGGTTGCCATTCTTGTAATCTTTGATTTATATTAATATAAATATATTTTCCTGTCCAATGATGTGCATTTAAATGAATATTGAATCCATGGATGCTTTTAATTGCTTATACATTATGGATTATATATGCTAGAATAGGTCTAACACCATTATATAGCATGCTTATCTCATTTGTTGATTGTTGAGAGAGCAAATTGTTAACACAAGCAGGATTGGAAAAGCTCAACGCGGATCTACATCAACCATCCAGAATAAGGTATGTTTCAAGATCCTTTAGTGTTAGATGTTTTATTTATCTTGAATATTGGGAAGGGATTGATTTTTGTGGTTACTTTGTCTGTTGCGGTACACCCCAAGCCATAGGAAGTTTTCTCCATAGCATAATTGGTGACTCTGTTGGGGAGTTCCCAGTCATTTCCTTTGGGGGTTCTGTCAGCATTCAATGTTCTTGAATTGCTCTGATTTCTCTGTTTCTGAGTCGAGTTTGGGGATATGTTTTCCTAGTAGTGTCTTAATAGGAGTAAATTTTGTCTCAGCTTATCTGTTTTCCTTCTTTTTATCTCTTTTTCTTCCTGTACGCAGGTTTTTTCTTCACAGTCATGTGTACACGTGGGTTTTCCTAGAATAACCGTGTATATATATGCGGATTTTCTGCAAACAGTCGCGTATGCCCTGATTTTTTCCTTTTGGGGGAAGATTAAGTGTTTTTGGGTGAGTTTGGATGATTTTTGAGTCTTCTTGGATGCTTCTGGAGTCTGTATACACCCCTGTTTCTAACCAAAAACGCTTTTTAGTTTAAATTTTTGAAAATTTTCTTGCCATTTTATTTTCTATTTTTTGTTTTGGGATTAGTGCATTAGGTCTCTTTTAACTTGGTTCTTTTCTTGGGTGTTGTCTGGTAGTGCTTGCAGATTCTGGGGGTTATAGAGTCATACTTTTGCTTTTTATCTCATTTAATTCAAAAAATACAAAAAAAAAATCATTTTGCATCATTATGCATTGTTTGCATTTTGAATTTTGCATGGTACTTGCATTAGGTTTACTTGGAGAGTATTAGTCATATTTTCATATAGGAATGATTGCATATTCATTTGAAGGAAAATTTTGCACTTCACATAGTAGCATACCATGTTCTTCATTTGACACGATGCATTTGCATTGACTGTTAGGTGTGCATTTTACTTCTTGTTGTGTCATAACATCATTAGTTGCACAACCATTTTCCCTTTGAGTAATAATCCAATTAAAATCAACACATAATAAAATGAATTACACTCTTTTCTTTTATAGGGTGCACCAACAAGACTACGTTTTAGGGTCTTGGAATAGTTCATTGTGAGTAAATTCTCCAAGAACACTAAATGAAACATTTATGTGTCTGTCCAGGTGAGCGTGTGAAATTCCTTTATATAATTAGTGTTCTCAGGATCATCCTCTTATAAGGGATTTAAGCACGAGGCAGTGTGAGTGGTTATGATTACGATGACCCCTGGTTGTAACTGAGTAGCACCAGAGATATTTCCAGGATTTTATTTGTATTTGGGGGCTCTTTCGAGAGTTTCAGGCTTTGCTACCCTGCCCATATGGTCAATCTATCTTGCGATTGTCTACCTGAGCATTGATTATATTGAGGTGACCTTAGTTGCCTTACCTAGGTTATCGAGGGGGTACTTCGCAGAGGTTATTCTGCAGGTGTCCTGGCCAGGTAGGGGTTGGATAGCACAGTCACTATATGCATTGATGCTGAGGGCCACTATAATTGGTTACGAACCTCCGCTTGTTGTGTATGGGAGTCTCAAGCCTCTCCTAGGTGAGACATACCTGCTTCATTCGGGAGCTCACATATCCTACCCTTGTTTGCTTGCGATTTGGCTTTACATTTTATAGGTGTGTGCTATGTGCATACTAGTTTGCCTAGGGTTTGCGTAATTAGATTGAGTCTTTTCATTTTTTGAGTCATTGTGGACTTGAGCACAGCATTTCGTCATTCTCATCGTTTAGCAGGACTTCTGCCTTCCACGTCTCCTCCTCCTTTGGGAGAGAGAAACAGATAGTCCGGGTGGACTACTTCTCACTTTGATTCACACATTATGGGTGTCACGTCCCCATGCCTCTGACCGGCGTAGAGGACGCGACTACTAGCTTAATCAGACCGGGCTAACCGCCCCATAAACATGTACATGCATAAATAAAATGCTGAAAGAGAATTTGAAACTGGAATATGCACACAGGAATGTTTATCATGCACAGATGCAAACATCTATCAGGCACAGTGGAAACATCATACATTTAAACAAACATCCATTTAACATGTTCATCATTCACATTAACAGAAAATTAAGATTGCACGAGTAAAATGGACAGAGCACTTATCTTATGATGAATTCGATCCGCAACCAGCTACGTCACTGCAATGTTCCACCCAACCATAGGCCAGCGTGCTCCTTAATCTCTCAGCAATGCTGCCACCCCCGAGTTGGGCATGATTCTGCAAGGAATAAGGGAACTAGCAGGCTTACACATAGCCAGGGATGCACAAAACACACAGCCAAGCCAACAGATTTGGGTTTATCAGGCCATTAAGGAGTTGGAGAAGGCAGATTGCTAAGCTGGTGAGCTCATTACAGAGCCAAGGACACCTACACCAGAACTAGCCTGACCTCTAAGACACCCATCCACACCCAACACAAGGAATCAGTCCCTTCTCTACTACATAGTCCCTCAAGCCCTGCATTCCCTTCCAGTGCTATTCAAGAGTGATGGAGAAGAAGGCCAGCCCTCTAGCTCTGTCTGTGTGGTTCCAGCCACCAGGTTTATCAAGCAAAACTAAGCCAACCTCCCTACTCCTCTCACAGTCCGAAGACCAACAATTGCACTCAGGCAATTAAGTCAGCTGTCACAGCTTAAACATGGAAAATGAATTCTGGGTCATTCTTGGCCCTATCGTGGCCAAAATGACTCTCACTTGAATTTACAACAGCCCCAAACGTAACAGTAAATACTTTCACAACATGGGGAAAACTACAGCCCCGAATCTATCAGTGAGCACAACTTACAGCAGGGAAAAACGACCCAAATAGTCTGTGAGATAGCCAAAAACGTGAATGGCCCTTCACAGTCAGACGTGGATGCAAGAGCACGGCTCTAAGCTCGCTATGTGCACCCCAAATAGAAGAATACCTGTGCGTGGGTAACCAATCCAACCCAGCAAAGAGAGGAACAGACAATGGAGGCCCTGCGCGAGGAAAAGCAGCTCCATTTTTGTCCGTGGATGAGCAAGCAACCGGAAGGATGCGAATTGCAGTTCGTGGGTGTTTAGCAACTCGTGGAGTGAAGATGAATGTCTGCGTGAGGAGATGAACAGCCAAAAACTTGGGTAGAGTGTACGTGTGGGTGAGGACTGACAGTCCTGCCACCCCAGCCCCCAAAATCATTAACTGCTTCAACCACCAGTAGTAATTCTTCAATGAGAGTGGTTGGAAATAAAAACAAGGGAATAATACACATGGGTTTTTCCCCTTTTTGGCTCAAGATTGACAAATTCCCCTCCACATCCTTATCCTTGGGAAAATCATGCCCCATTCGATTTAGTTGCCGCGACCGTAGCTGGTTGTGTTTATTTTAATTAATTATAGATGCATATTTACATGGTGACCACTACAATATATGCCGCATGCCCCGATATACCATCAGTGACAATTTGAATCCAAAACATAGCATTACCGATCAATGGTGGGGCCTTTGCCTTTAGCTCCACACCATGATCATTGCAATACATACATCATATACATCTAATGTAACGGGGTCAAAACCAGGACATGACAATGGGAGATCATGAGGATGAGATTCCAGAGATGTCCTCTCCAGCTCACGATGTTTGGGAGGAATATCCTACTCCCGTGTATGACCCTTCACTAAAAATACCTTCACATTCTGGTTATGATCCCTCATTCACAGGTCGTTGGTATTGCTTACTAGGCGATGAGACTCATTATGAACCCACAAGTACTAGTCATGTTCGTTATAGCATGTCTGATATCCCTACACCCAATCCGGCACATCATGTCGATTCGAAAGTTGAACCTAGCACTACGCCTAAGGGCACTCCTCCTTCTTTCCATGTGGAGAGATTTGGGAGCACTAGTCACATTGCACCTTCCATCCCAGTGGTGGAAGTGACATCACATGTTCATCTTAGACCTAGTGTTGGTAATCATATGTGGATACCAGAACTGAGACGAGTGACCATTGGGAACACCACTTATATCCCTTCATATGTCCCTTTGTCCTCGAACCCTACTCCTTCGAATGCATTTTTGGCAACCCTTCCTCCCCCTCACTCACATGGTCCTTCGGGATGGAATATCGCTACTAGCCATGTTCATACTGCAACTTCTCATACGGTAGTATCTCAGAGTCAAGTACCTCCTGTTGTGTCAGGAGTTCATATCCCTGTTTCTGGATCGTCTTATGGTCCATCTCAAGGAGTTCCCCATATCCCTAACTATGGACATTCTCATGGGACATCCCATGGGACACCTTATGGAGCTTCTCATGGAAAGTCTTATGGACCGCAGTATGGAAAAAACTATCAACCCTATGGGTATGGGTATCAACAACCTGCTTACTCTTCCAATTATGGCTTTGAAGCAGCACATAATCAAGGTACCCCACATCAAAATTATTCCATGCAGCCCTATACAGGTCAAATGGGAGGAGGTTATTATGGCCAAGGCCATGGTATTTATAGTAATCATCCTTACATGAACCAGAACTATCAAGGAGCGTGGCATAGACCGGATCAACCTAGGCTCCCTTTCCTCGCAAAATTGAACTTACCTGACTTATCGAGACTTATGAATGATCTGGTATCTCATGACCCAGCCTGGTTGGTCATCCCTAACAAGCTTCCTTTGAACATTCCCAAGTTCAAGGGAAAAGCTGGAGAAGATCCTTGTGATCATGTCACTACTTTTCACCTTTGGTTCTCTTCCAATTCCTTACATGAGGATTCAATCCGTTTGAGGCTATTTCAACGCACCCTCACCGAGCTTGCAATGAAATGGTATATAGAGTTACCAAGGGGGGCATACATTTTATTCGATGACCTTGCCATGACTTTCCTCAATCACTTTCAGCTACCCGTACGTTACGACATTGGTACCGAACTCTTGTCGACATTTCGACAAGAAAAAGCCACACATATATCGAATCATATTCAAGAGTGGCATAGACGGAAGCGGTTGATTAAAGCCTTTATACCACTAAAATTTCTCCTTAAGTGGTTCCTCAAGTCGTTGTTACCTTACATCACGAAGGATGTTTCTATATCCGGAGTCCAAAACGAGGAACGAGCAATCTTTAGGGAACAAGAGTTAGATTTGATCTACGTTCAATCCAGAATTTTGTATGAGATTATACCTAATGCTATGCAATCTAGTTTCGATCCTAAGATCAAGCCTGGGCCACATGACGATGGCATTGTGGGCTGTACAAGTACCAAACCTGTGGATCGGTTGTGAAACAAGTAAGCCAATTGTCAATTAATCAATCTCCGTCGGGACAAGCCATGCCTTCGTCTCAACCGACCCAAATGATGAGTGTACTTTCTGTGCAATTGTCGGACCAGAAGGGCAACCAGTGGCCTGGAAGGAATAAGAAAAAAGGGAAAAATAATCGTAAGGGTGGGAACAAGAATGAAAATGCTAATTATAATGACAAGAACTCTCTGATAGGGACAAGCAGACTAAACGTAAGGTAAATTTTCCTTGAAAGTTATGTAAGGAGGACCACCTCACTCACTTGTGCCCTCATATGGAAGATGCCTTGAGGTTCATAGCACAGGTCCCAACCGTGATAACTAATCCTTACCCAACAATCAAAATATGAACTTGCGGACCATTGATCCTCATTGTGCATCGGGTGGAGATCAAAATCCACCGGAGGCCAATACTGGTCATGGTTGCGTCAACATGGTGCACGCTACAAAGGTTGTGACTCGTGCAAAGGATAATGGTTCGTCACAACTTGACCTTGGAAAGGAACCCACTCCACCTGAGAGCCCTTTACATATTGAAAAACCTACAGATAAACCTGAAGTTGCACCTCGCATTCCTAAGGGAGTCCTAAATCATTCAGGGCACAATCCTAATGCCTGAGCTGCCCAGAACTACTCCGTTGTCGAGGATTTCAGCCAAACTCCTTGTGCAATGTGCACGCTTGAAATACTTCAGACTTTTCCTCTGCAGAGGAGAGCCTTTCTTTCTGATCTTGGGGTTAATGATGATAACTCTTCTTCCATTATCAAATTTCAAACCATGGGAATACAGCCTCGCTTTCCTTACTATGTGTCTCTTTTGATTCATGTAGAGTGTCTTAATATGACTGTCAAACGCACTATTATTGATGAAGGTGTTGTTGCTTCTGTGATGTCTTTGTCATGTTGGAAGGGTTTGGGTTCTCCCAAGTTGTCTCAATCCACTACTATGTTGACAGCTTTTGATGGTATATCATTTTGGCCGCATGGGATTCTTCCTTCTCTTAAGGTCCAATTGGGAGGGAGGACTGTCGCGGTCGAGGTCGAGGTGGTTGATGCGCCCCTTGACTACAAACTTTTGCTGGGCTGGAATTGGATGTATAGTATGTAAGCCGTAGCCTCTTCTCTCTTTCAAGTGGTATGATTTACATTTAATGGGAAGATCATTACGATTAATCAGACGTCATTACATAATCTGAGTGTTAATGCATCATCAAGAACTTCTATCCCGATTATCGATCATTCTCAGCTGGCAACTGGGAGTGTGGGTGTAGGTATGTATCTATCTCTTATGGGAACCTTTAGTTGTCATGCACCTGCTCTTATGATCAGATCTAGTTTTGGTGGGGCTTCATCCTCGTTGAATTCGGTGTCTTTTCGCACTACCCATATAAAATATCCTTGGATTCTTCCTTCACCAAGTCCTTCGATTGGACCTATCAAAACGGATGTGCCATTTCCTGCAACGATGGTAGCATATCAAGAAAATCTTGGTCAAGTTGCAGAGCCTAGTCCTTCCTCTTCGCGAATGGAGAAGGAGGACCCATATGTGCTGCTTGCATGGGCAGTTGAGTCCCCTCAAGCACATGATTGCCTCGACGAGTTTTTTCCATCGGATGAAGCCATTATTGGGGCCATGTCTGGGGTTGAGCCACCTTGGGAAGAATTATATCATCGGTCATATTTTCTTCCTGAACTCGGCCGTATGGAGCGTGATGACTTTAGGGATATTCTTAGCGAGAATATTGGTAGTCCCATGGTTCCATTGAGCTCTCTTGGTCAGATGCCTAATGGGAACATGGCAAATTTATCACCTACTATTCCTATAAATATTTCTTGGGATCCTGGAAAAGTGGAGAACATCTACATTGGGGCGAGTTGTTCCCCTAATGAGATCAAGGAGTATAACGAGCTATTTAAAGAGTTTAGTGACATCTTTTCTTGTTCATATGAGGAAATGCCAGGTATTGACCCTCGTATTATCGAACATGAGATTAAGACCTATCCGAATGCGAAGATGGTTCGACAACATCTGCGTGCAGTGAATCCTATAAAAGCACCTACCATTAAGGCTGAGATATAGAAACTATTAAAATCCGGTTTTATCTATCCCATTCCCCTGACGGAGTGGGTTTCAAATCTCATTCCAGTTGATAAGAAGCATGGATCAATTCGTATATGCACTGATTTCCATGATTTAAATCATGCTTGTCCTAAGTATAATTTTCCCACACCATTTATTGATCAGATTTTGGATGAGTGTGTAGGAAGCGAGGTATTCTCCTTCATTGATGGTTTTTCTAGATATAATCAGATTCAGATCAAACTCAAGGATCAACATAAGACTGCATTTATTTGTTCTTGGGGTACTTTTTCATATCGAATGATGCATTTTGCCCTTAAAAACGCCAAAGCTACATTTCAGCGGGCTATGACCTTAATTTTTCATGATCTCAAAATGATTATCCAAGTGTATTTGGATGACCTTGTTGCTCATTCTTGTTTGAGAGTGTGTCATCCATACCATTTGAGGTTAGTGTTCAAAATATGTCGTCATTACTAGGTTCGTTTAAATCCTCATAAGTGCATATTTTGCGTGACTGTTGGTCACTTTCTAGGGTTCATTATATCCAGGGAGGGTATAAGAGTCGATCCCTTAAAGGTTGAGGCAATACTTCAATTGTCTCCCCTGCATAATATTAGACACCTTCAATGTTTACAAGGCATGGAAAATTTCTTGCGGAGATTCGTAGTTAATTTTTCCAACTTGACTAAAGGCTTTATGCGTCTTTTAAAGAAGGACACTCCTTTTTGCAGGGATGAGCGAGCCCAGGAGTCCTTTTATTCTCTTAAGCAAGCCTTAGAATCGACCCCCATGCTTATTCCACTTGACTATAGCCGTGATTTCTTGATTTATGTGGTCGCGTCCATGGAGACACTTGGTATGGTTTTGGTTCAGGAGGATGAGGAGCTCCATGAGCATGTCATATATTATTTGAGTCAAAACTTTATTGATGTGGAAAACCATTATTCCCATGTGGAGAAGCTTGCCTTGGCCACCATTCATGCGGTTCAGAGATTGAGAAATTACATTCTCCTTCGTCGAACCTTGGTTGTAGCTCATATAAATCCATTTCAGTTCATCCTCACTAGAAGGATTATTGGGGGAAAATACAATAAATGGATTGTTATTTTGCAAGAGTTCGATCTCAAATTCGTTTTAGCAAAATCGAAGAAATCGTTGATCTTTGTGGAGCTCATATCTAATTTTCTAAGTTTGGAGGAGGAAGAGGTTTATGAGGATACATTTGTCGACAAGCATATTTTCCTTATCTCAACTTTGGACCCATGGTACGGGGATATCATTGTATATTTTCAAACGTTGAAAGTCCCTACTCACCTTTCAGAAGATGAGCGATGACGATTACGTCATGTAGCTAAGAACTACCTTATAGTGGATAACACTTTGTACCACCATGGGGTAGATTCCATTTTGTGTCATGGTTTAACCCATGAGGAGGTTGAGGTTGTGTTGAATGATTGCCATGGAGGGGTGTGTGGTGGTCATTTATCTGGGCTTCCTCCAGCCCAAAAAATATTTGAGAGCAGGATATTTTCGGCCGTCAATCTTCAAAGACTGTGTTAATGCAGTCA
The DNA here is from genome assembly GCA_001517045.1 of Pseudotsuga menziesii. NCBI lineage: Eukaryota > Viridiplantae > Streptophyta > Pinopsida > Pinales > Pinaceae > Pseudotsuga > Pseudotsuga menziesii. Next base: position 63,666 of record LPNX010977118.1, read on the forward strand.
AAAAGTGTCACCCTTGCCAGGTGTTTGCACGTAATATGCGCTCGCAACCAGCCCTGTTACATATTATTGTCATCATCGATCCCTTCACCAAGTGGGGGCTTCACTTTATGAATTGAAACCCAGCTTCGGCTGGGGGGCATCATCACATTATAGTGTTTGTCGATTATTTCACAAAATGGGCAGAGGCTATTCCCATGGATAAATCCGACGGTGAGACAGCCGTGCATTTTGTTTTCAACCAAATTATTACTCGGTTTGGAATTCTAAAAGAGCTTGTCACTGACCATGGTAGGCACTTTCAGAATAAAAATATGGAAGAGTTGGCTTCAAAGTTAGGGTATAAGCGGGAGAATTCATCTTCTTATTACCCTTAGGCGAATGAAGAGGTTGAAGCAGTGAATAAATCACTTAAGTCCATTCTCCAAGGAACCATCGCTCAAAGCAAGATGAATTGGCATATCATGTTATATCCTGCTTTGTGGGCCTATAGAACCATGGTTAAGACTACCTATAGAACCACGGTTAAGACTTCCACCGGTTTCTCTCCATATCAGCTTGTACATGGGGTGGAGTCTGTCTTGCCGGTTGAATGCAAAATCCCTTCGTTGAAGCTAGCTATAGAGCTTTTACCAGGCACTTCCACATTGGAGGAATGTTTGGTCTACTTAGGGCAGCTTGATGAGCAGCACCGATATTCCTTAGTGGCTCTAGAAGTAAATAAGAGTCACATCAAGTTCCAATATGACAAGTTTGTCCATCCAAGGAAGTTTAGTGAAGTTTATTTGGTCCTTTTGTTGTGGGATCAAGCCAAAGAACCCTTTGGGGTAGGGAAGTTTAATCCCATGTGGCATAGTCCTTACGTGTCCAAATGTTTGTTAGAGAACAGCACCTATGAGCTAGTGTATTATGAAGGGACAGCCTTGGCAGAGCCTAGAAATGGGCTCTATCTTAAAAACTACTGTGCATGATCTTCAGCTTGGGCTAATTGTTGTATATTATTGTACAGTTTTTGAATTGCATAGTTAGGTTTTCTTATGGTGATCGGGTGTGTTGATTAGCTTCTATTTCTTATGGGAGATGTCGATGGAGTCTTTTTTTTACATAGGATTCGTCGATGGTGCTAGCCATCACACTCAAAACTCAGATTCGGCTGCTTGGGTGATTTATACTACTATGAGTCAAGTATTGTCTTCAAGAGGTGTATGTTTATGGCCTTCCTCGAACAATGTTGCTGAATATAGTGATGTTATTGAGTTATTGCATGATGCTATTTCACATGGTATTCTATCTCTTGAGGTATGTCTTGATTCGCAGTTAGTGGTTTCATAGCTTAATGGCTCATATCGTATTAGGGATTTGATATTATTACAAAGATTCTTACGTGTGAGATTGCTAGAACGACAATTTGAGAATATAACATACATTCATGTTCCAAGAATTTTTAATCAAGTTTCTGACTCATATTCTAACTATGTGTTAGATTGGCATTTGTCTCATAGACCATAAGCATATCACATACATACATTTTTGCACACATGTAAATAAATAAAATGGATCATCATAAAACTTTTTTCATTAACATCCAAAAGGTGACGTCATAATACATAAGTGTCATAATACAAAATTGGGGCTTCCAATCCACCAAAATATAATACATTGTCATACAAAAAGGAATACTCTCAGGTCTCTAAGCCTGAGGAGGGGGGGGGTTCTGATCATGGTAGCACACGACGGCTCTAGCTAGCTGTTGGAATAATCGAACCCATGCCCATGTTACACCAACCACCTGGTGCTGCATGGCCTCAAGCAAGTCCTCGACTTGCACCATGGGTACCCTATGTGTCAATCGTATGAAGTTTGTGTGAATGATTTGGAGCGTCCGCTCCACATTTGCACCCATGATATCGTCTCCTCTTCCCCTCCGTCTATGACGAGGGAAACCATCTGGTAATCGTGGTCCAACATCTGCATACACCTGACAGATTATCACTATGTGTCATCACACCAAAACATGTCTTTTGAGTCAATATATCAAAAAACACAAAAAAAATTTAATAATTCAAAAAACTTAAAAAATGGTTTTGGGATTCGTTACCCATGTTGCCATATTCTGCTCCTGGTGGTAGGGGCATGTCTGGATCTCCACGGAAGTATATCCCTGCATAGGGATAGTCATCGATGGCAATAATCTGCCTTCACCACCATGGCAAGAAGTTTTCTAGGTAGGGGTTAGCCACCCTACCTCCGCCCAGTCTATGCATAACATTTGCCCAATGTTGTTGGGCCGGATCTTGAACTCCATGTGGAGGAATGTCCACTCTAGGGCTTAGCCCTGGTACCTGCTCAAAGAAGAACGTGCTCAGCATGTTGCTGAAATTGAAGTTCCGTACCCTTCCCATTTTGCAGTCACTCAGCTATTGTTTCATGTTGCTCAACAGCACAATGCTCTATTCATACACTCCACCACATAGAACATCAGTGGCTGAGAGGCCTGGTGGAGTGAAGATAATCTGGTTATCCTACCTAATGCTAATAGTATGGCCTTCAGTCCCAGAACCTGGATAGAGTTTGTCGGGATTGGACTCCCAACCTTTTACATGTCCGGAAAGCAGTACACCTCAATGCACTCATCAATAGTCAATCCACCTCCTGGCCCGGGAGATCGAATATTTACCACCTCTCCTCATCAAGATAATCTAGTGATAAAGTATATGTCCTCAAATTCTATGTTGAGCGACGTCCTGTCAATGTGAAAAGTCTCAGAGTCCGGATCCCAATAATCCACTAGCATCTGGAGGAGTCTTGGTTTGGCCCTTAGGATGCCAAGACACCAAAACTTATACAAACCACATGCATGTAATGCTTGTTGGGCCATTAAATCACCTTGCACGGCCACTTCCACATCACCATGTTCTCTCTCCCTCCACTCTAATACCATCCTGCACAACAAACAAGAGTTTTGATTAACATTTGCCCTTGAAAATCTCATTTCCAGCCTCATATGCGACTATTTTCAAAACAGTGGCGTATGTATGCAGGTTTGGGTGTTTTTTCCGCGTATGGCAAGCGCTATACGTGGAAAAAACCTTGATGCCCACATGGGCAGAAATGCACAATTTAGGATGGCCTAAAAAATTAATTGGACCATGAAAACTTAAAAAATTTGCATGAAATAAGAAGAGGAGGACATGAGGAGTTACCTGGATCAAACGATGTCGAATTTTGTCGGACGATGCTCCCGGAATTCGAGTTGGAATTTTTGAGCTCAAATGGGTAAAATTTTCAAAAGGTATGGAATTTTTAAATTTTTTACTATTTATAAAAAAAATTGAAATTTTTTACCCACTTTCTATAGTTTTGACCATTTCTGACCATTTTGGACCGTTTTGAACTAATTTGATGATGTAGGAGTCCGTTTTGAGCACGGTTTCACCGTGGTTTTGACCCATGCATGCCTACTTCAGGTATTATGTCTAAACTGGCATATAGGTTAGGTTTCCCATTCTTTTTCACTTTGCATGACCTTATGACCGTTTCATTATAACCTTAGGTACGAACCCATTCTATCTTGTCACGGAACCTTCTTGTTTCTTTTAGAAGTGACATGATATGAATGGTAGAGCTTGACCATACATGGGTACTCTAGTTAGCTCATGTTTTGCATTTGGTGCCCATGCCAACATTTGTTCTTTACAGTGTGGGAGTCCTTTGTATAGTATCGCCATGACTTTGCGCACAAGCTTCATACTCCTCTTAATCTTTTTGCTGGCCTTTTCCCCAGGACTCCCTTATGTCAAGTTGTAATTGCATTATAATGAGTTTTTATTACCTTATTAAGCCTTATGCCAGCTTCCCTGACTTTGATTATCAGCCATATAGCCCGAGCTTGTCTCATGTCTAGCCAAGCAGAGCCATTTTATATATCTTTTGCAGCTTGATTCCCCAGTTTTTACCGGGAGGGGACTTTCCCCCTAGTGTCGTTATCCTACACATGTTTCCTTACATTGAGCATAGGTATGTTCCACTTCTTAGAACTAGTTTGTTTTCCCCTTGACACTTGTCTCCTACTATATTTGTAACTATAAAGCACTTTTATCCCTTTTCAAGCTTTTCAAAATATTTGAAAAAGTCCAAAAAAAAATCAAAAAACCAAAAAGTCGGACAGGAAAATATGTAATGTTTGGCATCAATCAAGTCGTGTCACCTTCAAACAGAGCACCGTATATCACATTCGCTAGTTGGGTTAATAGTTTTACTTTAGGAGTTGTGCTCATTTCTCTAAGTTTATCTCCACCAACTGGTTAAGATTCTAGTTCTTACGGAGCCTCTTTCGATGCCTCTTGTGTCGCAGACATGTCCCAGTTTTGTATATTGAGTCTATTCTACCTACATTCAGTCACCATTCACCTTTATGCTCTTATTCAAAGGAAATTGAATCCTGATTCATCCATTCCTCAGTTTTCTTGACTTTGCATGCCGGCCATTCTCAGTACTAGTACTGGTTCGAGCACATTATGATCGAGTCCTTCCAAATTATATACATTTGCTGAGTACCTCATGTTGGATGATGGGGGATGCCTTAATTACCTCCTTCCAGCGTATTTCATCCCATCAAATTTAGATCATTTATTCTGGGATAGGATTCTAGATTCATTTGAGTTGCTTGAGACTTACAGTCATCAGTGGTAGGTTCTCTCGCCATCGACAGTTTTGGGAATACATCAATGTCCCCTGATCAATGGATTATTTCATGTTTTCGAACTCAACAAATTTATTCACACTTTTTAGATTGCACTCTAGTATCTTGATTCCCATTTTCATTATCGGTGGGTGATCTTGCGTCTGTTAATAGTATACATCAATGACCGGTAATCAGATGATGGACTACCATGTTTTACCTCGACACCTCTATTCATATAGTAGGACATGTACTTGTAGCATATTGTGTAGAAGACTTTCCAGATTGGTGGCATTTCATATATGCTACCTCCTTGATCGTGCCAGTGTTCATGAGATTTCAGCTCTCGTGACTTGATTCTAGTGTATGTCAAATATCTTCATCCATTATGGAGATCTTGATCCATTGTATATCTTCATATTTCACGGAGATCATGATCCTTTGTATATATTCATCATGGAGATTCCGATCTATCTATATTGTACTTGGCGATGACCACACATGTCATATTTTGTATCATGCCTATTCATGGCCATTGTACTCTTATGTATCCGGGACTGCTGTATGTACTTGCAGTCATATGCAGATATATTTGTACTATATTGTTGGATGGCTAGTTCTTCCACCTGGTTCTTCATCACTCCACTTTTGGGATGGACTTATAATGTATTTCGGCCATCATATCACCCCTCTGACCTCACACATTAGGGGGCATCTGTTACAACTGATTTTACCACACATGGTAGATCACGCATTTATGGCCTTCCCTATCCCTCTGTAGACTCTTTGGACCCTATGGATCATTTTTTTACCTTTGATGTTTCCAATATCATCCCTATAAACACCTGTTATTTGCTATACGCAACTTTTTAACCCTTTCTCGCGTATACACACAGATATAGCCCTTAAACTTGCATACATCAGGATGTGTGCAAAAGGCCAAATAGTTTTGGAGTTTTCCTTGATGTGGATCCGAGTCACTTGTATCTTGGCCTTCCATATGCCTTGATATTTCTCGTATTTGACCTTCCATTACCCCATTGAATCACTATATAAGGAACCCTTTGGATACATTGAAAGGGGAGGAATTGAAAGGCAATAAAACTATAGTCCATTATTGTCGTAGCTTGCTTATACTTGAGTCTACATCCCTTTGTCCCTTGGATCACTTGGTGTTCTTCCCAAGCTTGCCTTTTCTTGTGAACTTCCTATCGAGAGATGGAGGATTGAGGTGGTGGAGGCCCAGGTGGAGGAATTAGTTTCTCTAATTCGTAGACGTGCCGACAGAGATTGTCATTCTTGTAATATATGATTTATATTAATAGAAATATCTTTTCCTGTCCAATGATGTGCATTTAAATGAATATTGAATCCATGGATGATTTTAATTTCTTATACATTATGGATTATATATGCTAGAGTAGGTCTAACACCATTATATAGCATGCTTGTCTTGTTTGCTGATTGTTGAGAGAGCAAATTGTTAACATAAGAGGGATTGGAAAAGCTCAACGGGTATCTACATCAACCATTCGGAATAAGGTATGTTTAAAGATCCTTTAGTGTTAGATGTTTTATTTCTCTTGCATATTGGGAAGGGATTGATTTCTACGGTTACTTTGTCTATTTTGGTACACCCCAAGCCATAGGAAGTTTTCTCCATAACAATAGTATAGTCCAAATTCTATCGTACCTTTCAGGTACCTCATCTCATGCTTTGCACCTATCATGTGAACACATCTAGGTTTAACTAGATACTAACTCAGGGTGTTCACATCAAAGCATATATCCGGCCTGGTATTCGTCAGATACATCAACGACCCAATAATGTATCTATACTGAGTCACATCCACTAATTCTGATGATTCATCTGATAGAAACTTCAGGTTGGTATCCAAGGGAGTGACCATGGCTTTACACTCCATCATATCAAGTTCTTTCAATTTTTCCACAACATACTTTCCTTGGTTGAGAAATATTCCTCTGGAATCTACCATACTTCCAGGCCTAGAAAATAGTGCATCAATCCAAGATCTTTCATCTTGAATTCTTCAGTGAGATTCTTCTTGCATTCTACAATTTTTTTCTCATTTCCTGTCAGAAACAAGTCATCCACATATAGTAATAGTATGACAGGTTCATCATTCATAACCTTAAATTAAATGTTAAGGTTGGATTTACTTTTTGTAAATCCCAAGCTTGTTAAGAACCTATATATCCTTCATACCAAGATCTAGGAGCTTTCTTTAGTCCATACAGAGCCTTCTTCAAGTTACATAGGTGAGTCTGTATGTCTTCGACTTCAAATCCTTGTGGTTGTTCAATGTATACTTCTTACTAAATTACACCATTCGAGAAGGTTGTATTTACATCCATCTGATGTAAACTTGACTTCATCATGGATGCAAGTGCCATGATGGTCCCGATGGAAGTGTACCTTGCTACTCATGGAAATGTCTCTTCATAATCAATTCCCTCTTTCTGAGAGAATCCTCTAGCCACAAATATTTCCTTTTATTTTTCAATGCTTCTATCAGTTTCATGCTTTATCTTGTAGATCCACTTGGAATATACCACATTCTTGCCTTTGTGTTTGGGAACTATATCCTTGAAACCATTCTTCATTATTGACTGGTATTCTTCCGTCATTGCTTCTACCCATTCTTTATTCTATACAACTTCTTTATAACTAGTAGGTTCTTTATCTACAAGATCACACATCAAAGCTACATAACTTGGGAATGGATTTGATCTATTGCTTACTCTTGTGGAGGCTTCTGGAGCTCCATACTTTTCTGCTTCTTGTATGATTTCTCTTACCCAAGCAGGTTTTCTCTTTCATGATATATTCATAGTAGGAGGTTCTTGAGGTTCTATCATATCATGGTCCTCTGAAGTCTCATTTTTAGGGGAGGGTGCAACTTCTACATTTATGGGAGGCGAAGCTTCTTCATATACATATTCATGCTGACACTTTATGGATCTATTGAGAGTTACTTCTTCGTCAAATGTGACATCCCTACTAATTTCCATGTGATGGAATCCTGGAATGTAAATTCTAAAGGCTTTGGAGACTTTACAATATCCAACAAATATTCCCTTTTTTCTAGAAGGGTCCAACTACAGTCCTATTTTCTTTTGGATTGTGAAAATATACTGGACAATCGAATATTTTGAGAAATATTACTTCGGGCTTCTTTCCTATGAACATTTCTTCAGGAGTATTGAGTCCAAGGGAACTATGAGATAATCTATTATGTACATAAACAAATGTTCTTATTGCTTCATCCCATAGATGCATGAGAATATCTTGATCATGTATCATTGTATTCACTGCTTCCATAATTCTCACGTTCTTTCTTTCCTCAACACCATTTTGTTCAATATTGTGGGGAGTGGTTAGTTCCCTCTTGATTCCAACTTATTTAAAAAAGAATTCAAATTTTTTAGAAATATATTCTCACCATTGTCTATTGTGAGTGTCTTGATTCTTCTTTCATTGATTCTCTTTCAAGGCTTTGAATTCCTTGAATTTTTCAAATACCTCATCCTTTGTTTTCAAGAAATATATCCAAGTCTTTCTTGAATAGTCATCAATAAATGTAACATAATATTCAAAACCACTCAAAGATGTGGAGGGCATTGGACAAAATACATTAGAATTAATTAACTCCAACGTACCTTTAGTCTTTGTTTCACTCTTCGAAAATGGATTCTTGATATTCTTTCCTTTTCCACACCCTTTACAGGTTCCTTCGTGATCGATCTTGAAATATGGTAATATTGTTACTACTTTTCTCACATGGGGTAGTATTTTGTAGTTGATGTGAGTGAGCCTCCTATTGCATAGTTCACTTGGGCTAGTGATATCATGAGCAAGGGTTTTTTCCAAATGTCCCTTGATTTTATATAATCCTCCTTCTTCTTCACCAATGACAATTGCATCTTCAAAATATTTTCCTTTGGGCCACATAAGTACTTTTCCATCTGTAAATGCAAACCTATATCCCCTCTTATCTAATGCTGAGATAGAAAGTAAGTTCTTTTTAAAACCTAGTAGATATAATACTTCCTTCATTCTCATGGGAGTTCCATAATCAATCTTATAGATTACTTCACTAATATTGTTAGTTTTTCAACATTAAGCTAGTATTATTAGGATCTTTAACTGAGAGAATAACAAGTACAGCAATCAAACACAAGAGACAATGAACACAGTATTTTTCCTCGGGGAAACCATAAATGGACAAAACCATGCAACTTCCTCAGAGATAGAATCAGTACCAAAATAGTCAAAAGCCCAAAACAATAAGTGATCTCCCAACAGCAGTAACCTTCTTCTTATCTAGCCCCTGTTTCTTCTCCTTCCTCAACTATGTGCTACACTTGAGTGTGTTTGTGATGTGTGTTAAATAGAGAGTCTATCTCTCTATTTATACTAATCCCAGCATGACTAAAACCCTACTAGGGCTGACCTCTACTAGGAGAGTCTAATAACCCTAGTTCCCCGGAACTGCGGGGACTTTAACCCTTAGACAATCGGAGGGTTACCCACAATGACTTTACATGACTTATTTACATTATTGATCCTCCCGATCGGAACATCAGGGCATGAAAACATGACTCAATTACATTAAAGATAAATCCCGAAAAGAACATCGAGTTACAATACATAAGATACATAGATGAATACATTCTGAAGTTACAAATACATCAACACTCCCTCTTAACTAGGAAGGTATTCTTTCGACACAATTTTCAGCACTGGTCTTCTTCTCTAGATCATCTCAGCATCTGCATCTTCAAGTCTTCTTATTCTTCAAGTCATCTTCATCTTCAAGTCATCTTCGTCTTCAAGTCATCTTCATCTTCGGATCTGGATCATCACTAGACATCATCACTGGATCTGGATCATCACTGGACATCATCACTAGATCTAGATCATCACTCGATCTAGATCATCACGGGTGCTATCTCATGATTCTTCTCATCACAGGAATTTCTACAGAGCCAGCCCTTTTTCATGTTGGTTGTAGGCCTAGCCTCCATGTAGGTCTTCTTCAGCACTTATATCTGACCTGCTCATCAGAATGGCCCACCCAGCACTTACATCTAACCTACTCGTCAGAAAGGCACGCCCAGCACTCACATCTGATCATGTAGGAGCGAATCCTATAATCATATCAGAAAGGCCCAGCACTCACATCCGATCATGAGGGAACACATCCCACAACCCTATCGAAAAGGATAAGCACTTATATTTATCCATGCGGGAACACATCCTACAACAATGCTAAAAAGGATCTGCTCTTTCACCCATGCAGGAACACATCCTACAAACATGATGAAATATCTCTACACTTACATTCACCCATGTGGGAACACATCCTACAATCATGATGAAAAGGCTCTGCACTTACATCCACCCATGCGGGAACACATCCTACAACCATGATGGAAGGGCTATGCACTTACATCCGCCCATGCGGGAAAACATCCTACAACAATTATGGAAGGGCTCTGCACTTACATCCACCCATGCGGGAACACATCCTACAACAATGATTGAAGGGCTCTGCACTTACATCCACCCATGCGGGAACACATCCTACAACAATGATGGAAGGGCTCTACACTTACATCCATCCATGTAGGAACGCATCCTACAATGATGATGGAAGGGCTTGCACTCATATATGATCTTGTAGGAACTAATCCTACAGTCATATCAGAATGGCCCCCAGTCCTAGACTGAGCTACCTGGTAATTGACCAGGTGCCTCCATTCTCCTAGACAATGGCAGGTCCCCTTACATCCGACCTGCTTGTCGGAATGGCCAGCACCCACATTTGACATGGAAGGAACTTAATCCTTTAGCCATGACAGAATGGCTCAGCCCTTACATCTTATCAAGTGGGAACACATCCCTCTATCAAATTAGAATGGCTTCTCAGTCCTGGACTGAGTTTTCCTGGTAACTAACCAGGCACCTCCATTCCTAGAATGGAAATTGCCCTTACATCTGTCCTACTCGATAGAATGGAAATTGCCCTTACATCTATCCTACTCGATAGAATGGCCAGCACTCATATCTAACATGGAAGGAACCAATCCTCTCACCGTGATAGAATGGCTCTGCCCTTACATATGACCATGGAAGGAACCAATCCTCTCACCATGTCAGAATGGCTATGGGTCTCATCACTTTCCCTTGGAGGAAACCTCGATCTGGAGAACACCAAGCTTCTCCCTGAAGTACTCGAACTTCATCCTAGCAAATGGCTTCGTCAATACATCAGCTATTTTTTCCTCCGTCGCAACATACTGGAGCTTCACTACTCCCCTCTGCACCATATCCCTGATATAGTGATACTTGATCTCGATATGCTTCGACTTTTCAAGGAACACTATATTCTCTGACAACTTCACGCAACTCTAGTTGTCACAATTTATACAAGTAGCATCCAACTGAATATAAAATAAATCAAACAGTACCTTCCTCAGCCATACTGCCTCACAACTAGCTGAACACGCTGTGACATACTCTGCTTCAACTATGCTCAGTGCCACATAGGATTGCTTCCTGCTAAACCAAGAGATCACACCTGATCCCATACTGAAGCAACACCCTGAAGTGCTCTTCCTATCAATGGCACTGCCTGCCCAATCTGAATCAACATAACCCTCCAAGTTAATCTTCTGATTCGCATCGTACTTGATCCCATAATCAACTGTACCCTTCAGGTACCTCAGAATATGCTTTGCAGCAATCAAGTGAACATGTCTCGGATCTGTCAGGAACTGGCTCAAGGTGTTCATAGCAAAGCAAATATCTGGTCTCATGTTCGTCAGGTACATCAATGACCCAATCATCTAACAATACAGCATAGCATCAACCAAATCTGATGAAGCATCATTCAATAGCTTCAGGTTCAATGCAATAGGTGTGTCCATAGCCTTGTAGTCCATAATCCCAAACCTCTTTAGGATATCTACTGCATACTTCCCTTGTCCAAGGAAGATTCCATCTGCACTCTGCCACACCTCCATACCTAGAAAATAATGTATCATCCCCAAGTCCTTCATTTCGAACTCAGCAGCAAGATTTATCTTCGTATCAACAATCAACCCATCCATTCCTATCACAAATAGATCATCTACATATAGTAGAAGCATCACTGGGTTGCCATCTTCAACCTTGTAGTAAAGGTTGGAATCTTCTTTACTCTTGGTAAAGCCCAAACTGGATACAAAGTTGTCAATTCTGCCGTACCAGGTCCTAGGGGCCTGTTTCAAACCGTACAGGGCTTTCTTCAATCTACACACATGATACTTCCTGTCATGAGTCTCAAAACCGAGTGGATGTTCTACATACACTTCCTCTTCCACTACACCATTCAAGAAAGTAGTCTTGACATCCATCTGGTGTATCTTCGATCTCATCACTGTAGCCAGAGAAAGTACCGATATGATGGAAGTGTATCTGGCTACAGGAGCAAAGGTTTCTTCATAATCTATTCCTTCTTTCATAGAGAAACCACGAGCCACAAATCTTGCTTTATATAATGCTACCATCTACAGAATGTTTGATCTTGTAGATCCATTTGGAAGTTGCAACTGACTTCCCTTCTGGTCTTGGAACAATATCCGAAACATCATTCTTCATGATCGATTGATACTCTTCGATCATAGCATCCTTCCATTCTTTTCGTTCTGCCACTTCTTCATAACTGGAAGGTTCTTTATCAATGAAATCACATAGTAAAGCTACATACCCGGAGCAGTATCTGGTCCTCTTTCTTTCTATGTGATTTTCTTCATGAGCCCCATATCTTTCCGCACCTTGGATAATTTCATGTACCCAAGCAAGTTTCCTCTTATGAGGATTCTTCTCCAGAGGTGGATCTACAGGTATTTGTGGTTCTTCAAAATCTCGATCTTCTTCTTTAGTTTCTTCATTCATGGTTGTATCATGAATTATGGGTGCTTCTACTTCTTTAGGTTCTTCAGCAAGTCTTGGTTTGGATTTGTTGTAAGCTGTGTCTTCATCAAATGTCACATCCTTGCTGATGTCAATATTCTTGTATCCTGGGAAATATATTCTGTAAGCCTTCGAACTTTCAGAGTATCCCACAAATATACCCTTCTTTCCTTAAGGATCTAATTTTGTTCTCTTCTCTTTTGGAATGTGCATCTATACAGGACAACCGAATATTATGAGATGGCTGACATCTAGTTTCTTACCAGAGAAGACTTCCTCAGGAGTCTTGTTCTCGAGTACTCTATGTGGAGTACGGTTATGTACATACACCGGTGTTCTAGCAGCTTCAGTTCAAATATGCATAGGAAGATCTTGATAATGAAGCATAGCTCTTGCAGCTTCCATGATAGTTATTTTCTTCTATTTCACAATCCCATTCTGTTGTGGATTATAAGGAGTGGACAACTCCCTCTTAATCCATGATTCTTTGCATAGCTCTTTGAATTCATTCAAAGTGAATTCTCCACCATTGTCTGATCGAAAAGTATTGATCTTCTTTTCAGTGTGGTTCTCGATCAAGGCTTTGAATTCCGTGAATTTGTTGAATACTTCGTCTTTGTTATTCATGAAGTAAACCCATTTCTTCCTAGAAAAATCATCAATAAAAGAAACATAATATGCATACCCACTTAGTGGGACTAATGACATAGGACCGCATACATCGGAGTGGATGATTTCTAGGATTCCTTTGGCTTTGCTTTCACTGCTAGTAAATGTCTTCTTTGTATTCTTCCCTTTCCCACATCCTTTGCAGACCCCATCATGTTTTGCTTGGAATTCTGGAAGACCTTCAACAGCTTTTCTTGCAATTGGCCATGCTCTGTAATGCACATGTGAAAGCCTTCTATGCCAAAGTTCACTTGGCTCTACTGTGTCATGGACCAATGCTTGTTCTAGATGGCCCTTTAATTTGTACAATCCTCCTTCTTGTTCTCCAATCACCACCGCATCATCGATAGTCTTTCCTTTTTGCCACATGATGACTTGACCATCTATCAATGCAACCCTCATTCCTTTTGCATCTAGTGCATATATGGAGAGGATTTTCTTCTTGAGTCCTGGCACAAACAAAACTTCCTTCATTTTTATAGACTTTCCAGAGCCTAGCTTATAGGAGGATTCCCCGTTACCTTTTATTGGATACTGGTAGTCATCTCCTAGCTTCTCCTTGTGAGGTGATTCATGTTTTGAAAGTTTCACAAAGGATTCCTTGAATCCTGTAATATGTTTGGAAGCCCCACTGTCTATAAGCCAATCAGTGCTTCCATTAGTAATGTTTCCTATAAGAGAAAAAATCAAAACGTATTCATCTTCACTGGAAGAACTTTCACTTTCATATCTGGTTCATCATCCTCTGCAGCATGAGCATGATGTCTTCTCTTGTTCCCCTTATTCTTAGGAGAGTGAACCTTGTTCTTAGGACAATCTTTTGCAAAGTGTCCTCTTTCATCACATGTATAACATCTCATTTTAGATAGGTCCCTTCTACTATTATCTCTATGATGAGGATCCTTACCTTTGGAGTGATGAGATCTTCTTCTGCCTTTCTTGGAGTGAATTGTGAGAGTTTGATCTTCACTTCCCATATTCTCTTCTTGAGCTGCTATCCGAGCTTCTTCTTGAGAACATTCTTCCCATAGTCTGTTGAATTTGACTAACTTCTTTCTGGCACAGATTCCTTGGATGAATGAATCCTATGACCTAGGAAGGTCATTTCAATGTTGTCATCATAATTTCTGCATTCTCCACTTCTTCATCTACATCTTATAATTGTTCCTTGATCTAAGAAACCCTTGTGAAGTAAGACTGGATGGTCTCTGCATTCTGAATCTTCACATTCTTCAGTTGGTTCCTCAAGGTCATCTTCCGGTTTCTATTCTTCCCTTCAAACAATTTAGTTAGGGCATCAAACATAGCTTTAGGTGTCTTGAGAGAGGACACCTGTGGGATAAGGTGATCCTTGATAGAATCAGCAATGATCCTCTTTTCCATAACCAACTTCTTCTTGTGCAAGGCCTTTGCCTCATCTCCCTCTGGAACTGGAATCTCCTCATGGATGTAGGAGTCCAACTCATTTTCTTCCAAGACCAGGGAGATCCTATACTTCCAGGCTCGGAAGTTATCAGCTCCCTCAAGCTTTTCATCAAGCTTGGTATGATTATACATATTAAACTGAGAACCTCAAATGGAAATAAAAAATATTTATATCTTACCAGGTCAAGATGTCAAACTTGGATTTGGAGCTGAAATCCTGCAGTACTAGATCAGGAGAAAATTAGGGTTTTGCTTTTCTAGAGTTCTGTCCACCCAAATTCCTTGAAATTTATACCTAAGTTCGATTTTGGGGAGGAGATCAATCCAAGTCTGGGCTCACTGAAAAATTCTTCTTATGTGAAAAGCCCTAATTTTCGGCAACAGTGTCAGGTCCAAAACTGAAAAACCTCATAATTGGATTTTGCTTCGATAGAAAGATCTGCCATAGGGAGGAGAGTTATTCCACCTTAGTTTTGCTGAAAATATATGGAGAGAGATCCACAAAGTAGGAATCCCTAGTTTCCGCAGCTGCACAGTGTCTTCTTCTCAGTTTAGCTCTGATACCATGTTAGTTTTTCAACATTCAACTAGTATTATTAGGATCTTTAACTGAGAGAATAACAAGTACATCAATCAAACACAAGAGACAATGAACACAGTATTTTTCCTCATGGAAACCATAAATGGAGAAAACCTCGCAACTTCCTCAGAGATAGAATCAGCACAAAAATAGTAAAAGCCCAAAACAGTAAGTGATCTATCGACAGCAATAACCTTCTTCTTATCTAGCCCCAGTGTCTTCTCCTTCCTCAACTATGAGCTACACTTGAGTGTGTTTGTGATGTGTGTTAAATAGAGAGTTCAGTTCTCTATTTATACTAATCTCAGCATGACTAAAACCCTACTAGGGCTGACCTCTACTAGGAGAGTCTAATAACCCTAGTGCCCCGAAACTGCGGGGACTTTAACCCTTAGACAATCTTAGGGTTACCCACAATGACTTGACATGACTTGTTTACATTATTGATCCTCTCGATCGAAACATCGGGGCATGACAACATGACTCAATTACATTATAGATACATCCCGGAATAAACATCGGGTTACAATACATAAGATACATAGATGAATACATTCTAGAGTTACAAATACATCAACAAATACCTTTGATAGGGTATTGATAGTCATATCCTAGAGATAATTTTTTAGGAGAGTTCTTCTCTTCAAGTTTTGAGAGAGCTTTCTTTTGTCCTGTCATGTGCTTTGAAGCACTACTATCAATAAGCCATATATCTTCTCCATATATGATGGACCCAGAGAGTGCAAAGAATAATACATACTCTTCTGCATTTACTACTTTTACTAGTTTTCTTTGAGGTCCTTCTTCCTCTTCTTCTTCATCTTCAACTAGGTGTGCATGATGTCTTTTGTTGTTCTTCTTGTATTCTTCTTTCTTCAATGGACAGTTTCTAGCAAGGTGTCCTATCTCGTGACAATTAAAACATTGAAATCTAGAGTAGTATTTCACTTGATTATTTCCTCTTGCCCTTTGGAACTTGTTGGGAGGTCGGGACTCCTTGTTGCTTTACTTCTTGAAGTTAGATTGAATTCTTCCTCTTTTAGTATGGGTGGATAGGGCTTGATCATATTACTTAAGTAGAGCTTCTCTATTGGCAACTATAGCCTCCTCTTGGATGCCATGGGAGCTTCACTTGTTGACCAATATCCTATCACGTTAGTTCATATTGTGGGTTTTAAAATTATTAAAAATTGAACCAATATATTGCAGGTATTGGGGGGATGAGGGGTTTAAGGTGGGGGTGGGTAGGGTGGTTTATAAGGATTAAGGTATAAAAATGGGTGGGGAGGAGGTTTTAAGTATTGGGAGGGGGTTTCAACAAAAAGAGTTTGGGTCAATATCTATGGAAATTAAGGGTATTCTTTAATATCCCACGATCGCACGTGCTATGTGAGATGTTCACTAAGTGAAGTCCCCGTGTTGGATGCATTCTTCCCATACAATGTCAAACTTCATGATTTCCTTTCTGGAAAACATCTTCTAGATGAAATAATCCCAAGGTCTAGTGAGACCATTGAGAGTGGTCATTACTAGTTCATCTTAATCAAGGGAGTCTTCAATGGATTCTAGCTTCTCCTTGAACTGGGAGACCCTTGTGAATTAGTCTTGAATGGATTCTCCTTTGCTCATATTGGTAGTTTTCAATTGAGCTCTCAAATTCATATTTATGTTGATGTTCCTTCCTTCATACATTATGGATAGATAATCATACATTTCCTTAGGATTCTCTTTGGATGACACTTGAGGAATCAAGTTATCTTTTATAGAATCAACAATGATCCTCATAGCCCTAATGATGTCCTTCTTGTGCTTCTCCTTAGCTTCATCTTCTTCTAGTTCTACAACTTATTATTTGATGTATTTGTCAATATAATTCTCTCTAAGAATGAGACCAATCCTATATTTCCATGCTCAGAAGTTTTCTATGCCTCCTAGCTTGTCCTCAAGTTTAGTGCTTGGGACCATCTTATCCAGGAGGTCACCAAAAATGAAATTTCTCAAAATGAAAAACTAACATGACCAAGAGATGTGCTTGATTGAGGTGACTTGATTGGTACACTTAGTTTTTAGAGATTCCAAATCTTCACCCTTCGAATTGTCTTGCAAGATTTCAGTTTCCGTAGTTTTCTGGTTCTCTAGTTTTCAGCATTTTTTTTATTCAAGGTTAAACTAGGGTTTGACTTTCTCGTATATATACCCACTCAAAAAATTTGATCCAAGGCTCAATATATCCTCTCTAGGGAGGTTCAACTTTCTATGCAAATAGATATTCAAAATTCAAACTTTGACAAAAACCCTAATTTATTTTCGGAGGGAGAGGAGAGAGAGTTTCACCTTGTGAAAGTTGTTCTATTCAGGATAGCTCTGATACCATGTTAAATTTCCATATGCTTAGATATATATCATTAGTATTCAATTAAATTTCACAACAACATCATATGTAGGATCACTGAAAGAAACACAATTACAAGATAGACACAAATTTATCTTGGGAAACCCTTAAGGGGAAGAAAACCTAGCAAAACTTCCTCTATATAGATGTATCAAAAGTACAAATATAAAACCCCAAAAAAGGTGTTTTTCCTCCTTGTATCTCTCTCTCTCTCTCTCTCTCTCTCTCTCTCTCTCTCTCCTATGCGTTATACATAAGTGAGTGTGTGTGTTCAAATGAGGAACACGGCTCCTCTATTTATACTCTTTCTTACACTTGATTTTTCCCTAATAAAGTCGGCCCCAACAAACTTATTGGGATGACTTCACCTAGGAAGTCACAAAACAATACTATATTATATTCAGGAGGGTTTTATTGACCCGAATTACAATGAAGGTTTTACCTCAAGGCTCTATGATGACCAAATACAATAGTAACATTGCAACAGAGGAATAAAACATCTCCCATGGGTTACATCAGTAAAATATATTTATAATAGTCTTCAAAGTTACAATATTTCTACATGAATAACACTCCTACCACTTCAAAAATCATGTTATTTCCGCATGGTTCTCAGAACTAATTCTTTCAAAAATTGATCTCTCTTTATGATCATAGGATTTCACACGAGCCTTTGGTATTGAACACTCAAGATTACTTAGAGAAAACAATTTTCTCAAATCCATGACTTTGGCGAGAGGGGATATTTTCTCCTTTATATGGTGCACTCCTCTATCATCGATGGCTTGAGATCAACCCTAATAATTTTTCATTATTTAAATTGAACCATCAATAATAGATAAACCTTTAGCTTCACCACATGTCCCTAGATGTAATGATAGTATAGATTTTCTTTGGAAGGATGTATGATTTAATCTTGGCCATTGGTGGTGAGGAAACTTGCTTATTTTTTCATCACGCGCTTTAAATCCCTTTGATGGCTAAGATCTAGATTAACCAGCTCGATAAGTCAATTTGAGCTATTGGCAGGATATTTTATTCTTATTTTGAGTGCAAATCTTATTGCCTCATATGGTTTAAATTTATCCTTAGAAATATGTGCTATTGCATTTGGGATGTCAGTGGGAAAGATTCATCTTTTATCTTTGTCTCATATATTCAAAGCCTCCAATGATCCACGTATTCCTTGAAAAGATGCAGGGTTCAATTTGGACTGTTAGTGGTAAATTCGCATCTTTATGTCTATTGCATATTTCAAGTTCTGTTATGGAATATTTCCCCTGCGGATAGGTGAAAGCTCCCTTGGATTGATATTCCTTCAATACAAGATAAAAAGAAAATAATTGGACACTAACACTCCTATATATAACTCATACATAACAAACAATGTAGGAGGAAGATAAAAGGAAGTATATGACCTACCTCTCTCTCATATGGTTGTCTCCATTGCTCCTAGTTGATCCAGATCCTAGCCTTGAGATATGAGCTCAAGATGGAAATGGAATCCTACAAAAGATAGAGAGAAACTCCTTTCAAACAAAAGAAGTGTATCAATCATAGATCTAACTATAAAAAAATTCATGAATCCAACATAAGAGACATAAATGGGGAGAATAGGTCAAGTTTATATGAATGGAAATAAAAATAAGAAGCACTTACAACCATAATTTTTATGTAGCATTGTATCCTTTAAGATCTCCTTCTATCCCATTAAGGTATCTTAGGATCATAAGTGTGACGCTCTCACCTTTTCTCCTTCCTCTCAAAGGAGAATGGCCCTCATTATATAGGATTTGGGAATATAACAATCCTGGAGAAAATAGGGGTCAAATGTATATTTGTTGGATCAAGTAAGATTGGCCTACAAAGGATAGAAGGATACGATATGGATGGATTGAATCCCTAGCCTGACCAACGAAATAATCTCAATTATAGATCCTACATTCAAGTTTGAATAGCTAAACCAACATTATCACTCCCCAAACACTAGTCATATAGAGATAAAGTAAGGTTTCATCACTCCTCTATAGCAGGACAAGGAGGGATAAAGTTATTTAATCTCTCCCTACATAAGGTAATGGGGGTGATAATTATCTAAAACGGGCACAAATAAAGGTAAAATATTAGGGTTTAGACCTCATAATGATGGATTTCCCTTCCAAACATGTCAAGGGACCATGGAAAACATTAGGTTTCCTTCTCAAACACATATAGCGAGTAAGACAAATTTATATCACACTTAGTTATATCACATTAAGAAGGGAATAATTTATATCAACATTTCAAAAGAAGGGAAACATTTGAAATTACCCATCCATATAAATTTCTCAATATGTTAAAATTTCTATGCTATAAAGTTCAACTCATCATTCAAAATATTGGAAATATGATAAATTATAATCACTCACTCACTCATGCCATGCACTCACTGCTTAGTTGTGCAAGATGACCAGTAATCATTGATGACTACGAGACACTAACCATAGAGATGTGACTCTAACTCTCAAGTCACTTGGGGCTGCAATATAAAGTGTGACAATTTGTCAACAACTATGACTATAACAAAAAAGAACTACTAGTCTACTGCTAGGCCTGAAATGAGCTCAAAACTTTGTGCCTACTACCTATGTGAACCTCGCTACCAATGTCCATTGTTTTTTCGTCAAAATGAAATTCAAAAGGTCGGTTTGATGAGTCCTCCTCTATAAGACTTCATTTCTTGCATGAATATCATGGACTCATGAAAACTATAAACAACACTAGATGTCATGCAAATACAAATAATGACATGTAGCTAGGATCACAAACTATGCAGAGATCAATTTATGCATTGCTATAAAGAAGTGTCATAGGGAACACGATATGGAGAAACAATGGTTTTACTAAAATTAAAAAAACAATTGTTGGATCAAGAATACTCTTCAATTTGATGGGTGGCATGATCGTGATGTAATATCCCTTTGTCCTTCCAAATATTGTGGTTTCTCACAACATTTGTCCTCAACGCCACCAAAATACATATAAAATTTACTTGTCTTTGCATCCTCTTCCCTTAAAATCCTCATCTCATAGTCATAACTAAGGATTATTATGCATGCACATCCTCACCTTATAATATAAATTGGGTCAAGGCAAAGTGGAAACCATAAAATATTAAATGTGTCAAGTCGCAAAGAGTAAGAGACAAGTGTAAGTAAGTCTTAAATTAAATTTACCATATAAGTATTTAATTAACACTATCAACTAACATTTGACATGTTGGATTTTTGTGATCTTCTTATCACTCCTTACGAATGTGATTGCAAGGCATTATTTGAAGGTGAATTCCATAATTTTAGGTATTCTTCCTCGTTATCATGCCTTTTGGTAAGACAATAAAGAGGGCAGTGGCCTACATCGGCATGGAAAATTGTTTCGACGTAGAGGTATATGCATTAGATGTTTTCATTAAATAGCTTAAATTACTACCTGTGACTGTTGATTCACTGAATCGTGGACTGGTACAAAACACAACAAATTTTCGAGCCCCGGGCCCTTAATTAATCACACTTAGAACTTTCTCAAATCTAGCCATTAATAAACTCCGTTTGGTATTTTGGTTCAATTTAAAAGGCAGACTGTTGAGACTCAAACATGCAATGAGTTGCAAGGATTCAATTGACTTACACTAGATTCCATTTCCCCTCCATCCCATACATGTATGTTTTCACGACAACTCTTGAACAAAAATTTTTAATGCCCTAGCCCCGGTTATGCTAGATTTGCTAACTTGCTTGGTATGTAGGAATTTTTTTTAATGTTTTCTGAGTTGTGTATTATTTTATGTTAGGTGCCCATTCCTTATCATTCTTAGATCTCTCAAGCTTGGATTGCACTTGGATGCCTCAATATGGTTAGTACATAGTCTAAGTAGTATTTTGTATAATGAAGTGTGCTCCAACTTAAAAAAATACAATAGAATAGTTGTTATGTTACTGAACTGTAAAATTAATGATACACATATGACAACTTAATTTGTTTAAAATATGTTTTGTTGAAAATATATCATTTTTTCATATAAATATTAAAGGGTGCCCAGTTATTAAAAATTGTAAAAAACGGAAACAACAATATTTATTTTTTGCATTTTTTTGTGAAAGGTTTAGATAATTTATACTTATCAATTGAAGTACAATTATTTATATTACCCTTCCTCTTAAAAGACTCCAAAAAAAAGTTGCAAAATATATCAAGCCTCACATAAACAATGAGTAAGACCTAATGTACCTTTTCCGATGCCCACATTATATACCCATACTTAACTAGAATAAACATTAACCAAGTCTTTCACATGCATAGCCACCAAATTTATCACATCAACATAGTTACATCGATAGAAGGAAGAAAGCAACATTATAATCACATTTCATAATTATAATAATCTAGATGTTCAGAAATAAGCTTATCTATTAAAGTGAATCATTTCAATCATCCTCAAAATATTTGTTTCAAATAACGACAAGTTTAATGTTTAATTTGGGGTTGTAATCCAATGTATAAGAAAATGGCGAAAATTTTAAATGCAGCGTAATTTCAGCTAACAAGTCCAACTTCAAGGCTTTAATTGAGGACTCCAAATTTGTTAAAACATTTTTTATTAGGATTATCATCTAAAACTGTGACCCCACTGAGTTTCAAATTGACTTGTCTTTGTCATGAAATGAAAATATCTTCACCTCTTTCTTCATTTTTTCAAGAATCTTTTGATTTTTTCATCTGTCTCAAGAGTCGTTATGAAGTCCTAGTCATATAAAAATGTGTTTCAATTGTAGTTTAAGAAAATATTACAATAATCATTTGAACTAGAGACAAATTCTAGTGTATATGTATTAAAGGGAAAATCCTTATGCAAGGAAGAAAATTGATATCTTTCCATTCAAATTTGTTTCATGAAGCAATACTTGAATACCCCATGTATGATAAAGAGTTCACATTTTTAGAATTGGTTGAAATTTTGATGATTTGGGAAATGAAAAATTTACAAAGGCATGTGTACTATACCACTATTTAGGAGCATGTAGTGAGATTTGTTATAGGATGTGCTCTTTGTAATGCTAGAAATCCAAGCAACATAAAGCTTAGGCTGTACATTTTGAAACTAGTACTAAACATGCATTCCAAGAAAAATTCCATGCACATTCTTGGAGTTTTACCTATGTCCTAGAAATTCCATGAATACTTGTTTTTCATGGTATACCAATTCAACAATATGCATGTGCTCATTTTTTACAAGAAGGTGATATTACATGAAAGTAGTCGATTTGTCCTTCACTCATTTTTGGGTACATATTGTATTTCTAAGCTCCATCATTCCTCACATGTTTCAACCCTCAAAAGATGGTGCCACATCAAAACATGGTTAATTAGGGTGTATATTATGCAATGAAGCATTATTAGCAACAACTCTAGGAAGTTGTTAGAAGAAAGTTGTGGCCTCGTCATATAGCCCTAATCAAACAAGTTATAGAAATTCTACAATTCACTAACATAGAGAAATAGGAACATAATATCCATGTATTTAGGATAAGAAACCCTTACACTTCAAGTTGTACCATGAAAGACATGTCCATTAAGATCCAAAACGGAGAGACCTCTCAAAATCCAACAATGACAAATTAGAGAGAGTGAACCCTTATATAAATTTAAGTTAAATTTCCTACTACAATAAAATATGAATAAATCCTAGATATAGTATAGGGTGGAGTGAACAAGTACAAAATACTCCACTAACCGTAACTACATTAATAAAATAGGGTGGTCAAAACTATAAGTAAATTATCCAAATGTGGAACAAAGAAGGATGACACCTCAATAAAAATGGAAAATACCAAAAACAAATCTATCTCTAAGCCTCCAAATGATCTCCACAAGAAGACGTTAAAGTTTGTGATAGGTCCACAAAACATAGTACTTGAACCCTAGATTCAGGTTTGGGTCATCTTAGATCTCCTCCAATGCTAGATATCCTCAAAAAATGTTCTAGAAAGTAGAAACCCTCCGTAAAGGAGACATCCCCTTTAAATATGGCATAAAACATATTCAAAGTGGAACGCCTCCATGATCTAATATTGTTTGTAAATTTTGAGTAAAAAGATTTTAGAATATAGTACTCTATCTTGAAATACAACAAAATAACGTTGTATGGACATTTCCAATATTTTGAGGCATGAAGCTATTCCATTATCAATATAGAAGATTGTTTACGGTCACGTAGGTGTTATTCGGTGCACTAATAATAACATCTCAAAATAGAATTTCCCTCACATATTTGGTCTCATCTAATAGAGGTTATGAAGCTGAAATGTAAATCTTGGATATAACAAATAAGGTTAAACAAGAAATCCAAATCCTTACTCTTTAACTCTTGATCAATATCAAACTTTGGAAACATGAACTGCCAATATACATATATTCATAGTTTTATAGCCTATTAGTTAGAACCTATACTACATTTAAACTAATGTATTTATGTAATGTCTATGGGTCAACCATTCCCTTCACAAGTTTGATGTCCTTTATTCACCCAAATAGTTATTTAATAATGCTTAAACCACATACTATACACTAATTTATTTCTCGTAGAATTTGGTTGTATTCATCATTGAAAATCCTCATTAAATGTTATTCATTTATATTTGGACTATCATGTATGGTTCAAAATAACATTGACTATCACATGTTCTAGATGTAATGTCCCAAATTTGGCATTGGGTCACAATGGCCAAATCACATTTTCCATATTGATGAAACTTGTCAAAGGGATGCTAAAAGTCAAATAATTGCCAAGGTGGAAAATCACTAGTTTCCTAGGTTGGGGGTGGAAGCTTTGAGATTTGGAATAAGGGGGATAATAAATGATGTTCAGACATTATAAGGGGATAAATATTTAATAATTGATCTTATTAAATAAATACAAGAGAAAATGGAAGTGGAAATAGAGCATGAAGACACATGGAGACTATGGGGCCCACACTAGCTAGAATTCCTATGTTAAATGGTATCTTTCTCTTGCAAATTCGAATATATGAGAAGCCTAATGTTTTTGGATGGATTATAAGGCTAATATAAATTTCCATATACTTAATAGGTCGAAATTGGTATGAATTGTAACTTACATGGGAGAGGAAGAGCCAAATGGGAGTTTCATGGACACTTGGCTAGATTCCCCTTACATGTATGACAGTTATGACACCAATGATGGAGATTCTATGATAGTTATGACCCAAGTAATATCTAAAGGCTGACATATTGACATACTGACATCTCAGGCATGAATATAGCATCTTGGAGGTCGAAATTGGGACTTGGAGAAGGCCAAGAGGCTCCTACTCAAATTTGGAAGAAGAGGGAAGGTGAAGAGAGAGGCCACATGGCATAGCATGAGCAACCACACCAATTTGACTTGGATTTGGTTTATGGATGGATTTGGAACCTTATAATATCAATAATGTTTATAAAATACAGGGATCAGCCACGAGAATAATCTTTTTCTCATTTGTGAATTGTGAGAGCTAGTGGATGACTAGTTTTCTTGCTTAAGCCAATTTCGAGGGTGAAAGATTCCCATCCTAGTTGGTGTTTGGAAAGGATACTCAGTTATTTCATGGAGATTTAATGGAGTCTTATTTTCATGTGTAATCTACAGCAAATAATGTGGATTCTTCTATTGCAGCACTCTCTCTCAACTATTTCCAATTTTCACACCATATTCATGCCAATTTTCACACCATATTGACTTTGGGTGAGCTATTGATATGTTTGGGGAAGATTATAATGCTCATTATATTATTTTATGATGTATATACTCTATATTTAATTTTTATAATACGCTCATGTCGAAATAACCAAAATAATTCATGTAAAAATGTTGAACAATGAAGAAATAGTGTCATTTCCCCATTATCTTGTTGTGAACCATTGTATTACTGATGATTTCGAATCGAGAGAGCCTTTCATTGTCTATTACTGATTGTAATCTGTTAAATATTCTATTTTCTTCATTATCATAAATTTTCAAGTCGAAATTCTCAATATTTGTATGTCAAAATGACTTTTAATGAGCAAGCAATGACCATTTCCACTCCAGTTTGATATATGCCATGGTAATGCTTATTATTTCGAATGGAGGAATGTATATCTGATAAATGTATGATGTATGGACTGTAATTAATTTTTATTTCAAGTCTCATGTTCATTACTTAATAATTGGAAGCCATTTTACTCATTTTTATTGCATTGGGAGAAGATTGGTGCATTTTTCCCAAGGGTCGAAATTGTGACTTGGGAGTTGTTTTGGAAAGAGTCATAAGAGACTGTATAAACTGAACCATGATGCATATGAAACTTTTAAAATGTCCCTTACACATACCCAGATTATTTTTATAAATTCAAGTGACTTTGGGATCATTTGTGAAGCCATTTTCGGTAATTACCCAGGGGGAATTGGAGCACCAATTTGCTAGTAAAGACTCCTACTTTGAACAGAACATTAAACAAGTTTGCAGAAGTAATTGGGAGGTAAAAAAGATTAAATTAGAATTATTTTTAATTTATATTATCATTCATGTACCTTCATATAAAATTTGGAAGCATTTTGGTCAATTTGGAGGTGTACACATCAAAACTAGTCAAGAGCCAAAATTGTGAAAAAATTGGAAAATTGGGCATTTGAATAAAATTCCAAAAAGGGGACATTACAGTGGTATCAGAGCATGATCTTGGCACCTGATGTGGTATGATATTTATGAGTACAGTAATTAAGGTACCACCATTATATATTGAAACCAAAAGTGATTTTGTTGAAGAGGGGAAAAAAATGTAGGATAAGAAGGCAATTTTTTGGAAACTATGACTAGGCATGAAAAGAGAACCTCATATGATGGTGAGGAGATAATAAAAATCATGGAACCTATATTTGAAGACATGAACAATAATATTGAAGACATGACCAAGAATATTATGAAAGGATTTGAATTTTTGGCCATCCAAAGTTGGGAAAAATATATTGATTTTAAGAAAACCAAGGATAAAAATGCATCAGTTTTCTTGAAGGAGCAAAAGGAGGAGACCCATGAACCACCTAGTTCTGAAATAGGTGGAGTAAAAGAAGTAGTACATGAAGAGGATATAAATTCACTCCCAAGTGACTCTGAAAAATATGAAGAGGCATCACATGAGTATGAAGAATTTTTTATTGAAAATAATGAAGATAATTTTGAGACACATGCTACCTTGGAAATGAACCAAAGAGCATCTACTGATGAATGCTTGAACTATGAAGGAGTACCTACTGATGGGTGCTCACACATCTATTTTGGTGACATAGAGATCAATTTTGAAAGTGTTTCTGCTAGCCAAAATTCCATTAAACATGAAAATGAAGCCCTTGTAGCAGTTGAAGAAGAAACAAGATCAACTTCCCCATCACCACTTGAGCTTCATGAAGTTGGTCCAAGAAAGAAGGAAGAAGATAAGGAGGTTCATTTGCAAGAGACTCATTTTCTTGAAGGGTCCTTAAATATGAATGAAAATAATATCCAAGAGGCCCTTAGCATACTCCATGACACTCAAGCATTGGTATCAAATTCTTGTTGGAGAGCTACTTCCTTGGAGGATCCATCCTTCCTTGAAGACATGGAGAAGATCCAAAGAGCAATGTGCAACATTAAATGTAATTTCATGTCTTTGATTTTTGATAGAAAAAATTTCATTGAGCTTATTGAATGGTTACATGAATCCTACTTGAAGAATAATGAATTTATTGATAAGCTCACAATTCAAAATGAGCAACTTCTTGAAAAGTTGCAAGACACTTGTTTTTCCTCCGATGTTTCATATTTTAATAAGGTAGATTGATTGGAGGATTCTCATGACATTATGGATCATGAGAAACATGAAAAATTGCAGGTTATTGATGTACTTGAGGATTATATTGATGAGATCCAATCACTAGTAATGGCAGAAGAGGAACTTCAGTTGCCTCTTGAAAATGGTTACACAATTTTTGAAGAAGTGCATAATTCCAACACCTTGGAACCAACCCATGAGTAAATTTTTCATTTTCTATGGAGGTGAATAATCCTACCCCTATGGATACTTCACATTATGACAATTTTTCACTTACTGATCATTTGGGTGAGTTGGTTCTTTCTCCTACATCCTACACTTCTAAATTTTGCAGCAGTCATCCTAATGAAGTATGGGTGAAAGGTTTCTTTTTGATGGTGCCACATGAAAAGCATGTAAATTCTATTTCTCCTTTTGATGATGGAATTATTATAGAACAATATTATTTAAATGTTCAGTAGAATCCTTGTTTACATTATGATCATACGCATCTACATGGGTGCACCTATGATGTTCATTTGAGTCACTTGAAGGATCATGGTTTTTCTTGCTCAACACTTGGTTCATTTGATGTTGGAGGAACTTCATCCAACACTTGGGTGAAGAGGGATATGGTTGAGGAACATTATTATTGGCAAAAAAATCCTCTATTATTTCATTATGATATACATATTCATGGTTGTATTGATGAAACTTCTTTGATCCACTTGAAGTCTTCATGTTTTCTTTGCTCATTATTTGGTTCAAATTTTGGTGGAGGTTCTTCATTCACTCCTTGGATGAAAGAACCCGTGGATTATTATATTGATGCACATTATATATCTTTGGAGCAGCATAATGAGACATGGGATCCTCACCTACGTCATTGGAGCAGATTTGAATGGTCACTTGAAGCATGTATGCACTTGGAAAATGGTAGTCTACTCACTGGGAGGTATAAGCACTTTCATGATTTCTTGGTGAGGCACCTCCTTGATGTACATTCTTATTATGTTTTTATATACTTTGATGATATATATTATTCACTCATGATGTTTGGAAGAATGCATACAATAAAATGGGATCTACAAATTCTCTTTTCAAATGGTATGGGTGGAGAGCACTCTTAATTATTAGAGTGCAATGCAAGCAATGGGACCCTGGTATATTTTTTACTCCCATTGATTTCAAATTCTTTGGGAGACAAGCAGTATGGGAGATGGATTCCCAATTTAATAAGGTGATTTTAATCAGAGTAGTGCAGCAGCAAGCATGGTGGTTCCTCTCTAAAATATTCATTGTATCTCAAAGACTCAAAGTGGGCAGCTTAGTGGCAACTTCAAAGAATCATACAGAAAGCAAGTTCTTCAATAACCATGTTTGAAATTGCTTGAGGACAAGAAATATTGGGAAGGGAGGATTTTTAATTTCCCAAATTTTTCATTGGGTCACAATGGCCAAATCACATTTTCCATATTCATGAAACTTGTCAAAGGGATGCTAAAAGTCAAATAATTGCCAAGGTGGAAAATCACTAGTTTCCTAGGTTGGGGGTGGAAGCTTTGAGATTTGGAATAAGGGGGATAATAAATGATGTTTAGACATTATAAGGGGATAAATATTTAATAATTTATCTTATTAAATAAATACAAGATAAAATGGAAGTGGAAATAGAGCATGAAGACACATGGAGACTATGGGGCCCACACTAACTAGAATTCCTATGTTAAATGGTATCTTTCTCTTGCAAATTCAAATATATGGGAAGCCTAATGTTTTTGGATGGATTATAAGGCTCATATAATTGTCCATATACTTCATAGGTCTAAATTGGGATGAATGGTAACTTACATGGGAGAGGAAGAGCCAAATGGGAGTTTCATGGACACTTGGCTAGATTCCCCTTACATTTATGACAGCTATGACACCAATGATGGAGATTCTATGATAGTTATGACCCAATTCAGATATGAAGGCTGACATACTCACATAATAACATTAAATTCCTGAATAGAGAATCTTGGAGGTCAAAATTGGGACTTGGAGAAGGCCAAGAGGCTCCTACTCAAATTTGGGAGAAGAGGGAAGGTGAAGAGAGAGGCCACATGGAATAGCATGAGAAGCCACACCAATTCGACTTGTATTTGGTTTATGGATGTATTTGGAACCTTATAATACCAATAATGTTTATAAAATACAGGTATCAGCCATGAGAAGAAGCTTTTGCTCATTTGTGAATTGTGAGAGCTAGTGGATGTCTAGTTTTCTTGCTGAAGCCAATTTCGAGGGTGAAAGATTCCAATCCTAGTTGGTGTTTGGAAAGGAAACTCAGGAATTTCATGGAGATTTAATGTAGTATTATTTTCAGGTGTAATATATAGGAAATAATTTGGATCATTCTATTGCAGCACTCTCTCTCAACTATTTCCAGTTTTCACACCATATTCATGCCAATGGAGAGATTGCGCTTTGGGTGAGCTATTGATTTATTTGGGGAATATTATAATTCTAATCATATTATTTTATGATTTATATTCTATTTATTTAATTTTTATAATACTCTCAGGTCGAAATACCCAAAAGAATTCGTGTAAAAATGTTGAACAATGAAGAAATAGTGTCATTTCCCCACTATCTTGTTGTGAAACATTGTAATGCTGATGATTTCGAATTGGGAGAGCCTTTCATTGTCAATTTATGATTATAATCAGTTAAATATTCTCTTTTCTTCATTATCATAAATTTTCAAGTTGAAATTCCCAAGAGTTGTATGTCAAAATGACTTTTAATGAGCAAACAATGACCATTTCCACTCCATTTTGATATATTCCATGGTAATGCTTATTATTTTGAATGGAGGATGGATGGAATGTAAATAATGTGTATTTAAAGTCTCATTTTCATTAATTAAGTATTGGAATCCATTTTACTCATTTTTATTGCATTGGGAGAAGATTTGGTGCATTTTCCCCAAGGGTTGAAATTGTGACTTGGGAGTTGTTTTGGAAAGAGTCATAAGAGAATTTATAAACTGAACCATGATGCATATGAGACTTTGAAAATTTCCCTTACAAATACCCAGACTCTGTTCACAAATTCAAGTGACTTTGGGATCATTTGTGAAGCCATTTCCGGCAATTACCCAGGGGGAATTGGAGCCCCAGTTTGCTAGTAAAGACTCCTACTTTGAACAAAACATTAAACAAGTTTGTAGAAGTAATTGGGAGGTAAAAAAGAATAAATGAGAATTATATTTAATTTATATTATCATTCATGTACCTTCAGAGAAAATTTGGAAGCATTTGGGTCAATTTGGAGGTCTAGACATCAAAACTAGTCAAGAGCCAAAATTGTGAAAAATTTGGAAAATTGGGCATTTGAATCAAATTCCTAAAAGGGGACATTACACTAGATGGATATCAACTTAAAATATGGCATTGATATTAAGAATTAGGTTGCATGAATTTTCTTAAATGTAACAAAATTGAATTATAGAAATAATCTAAGTTGAACAACGCAAGTAAATCAACAACAAAAAATGGTGTAGGGAAAATAATGTCAAGGAGAATGTCGTGGAAACTCTAAGCATTAGAAAATACTACCTACTAGGTGAGGAGACAAATTCCATATACACCATTAAAATATTAGTGATTTTTGTAGTTGATAATAAATCCCATAACTATTAAATTTCCCAAACCCTAGGTCACTCTTATCCTTATGTTCTCAACTAAACATGAACTTCTATTTAATTCAAATTGAAGAAATTAAATCCTTTCACATAGCAGTAATCGCACATATATCCTGGAAAGTAAACAACAGAAATAAAAATCAATACATGGATAATTTAATCCAAATAAAAATTTCATTAATAATTCAAATCTTAAAAGGAAAGCTCCATAGACTATCAAACTACCATATGTATAGTACACTCAAATGGAACAAATCTGCACACTTACTAAGGAAAATATCCTACCAAAAACTGAGAAAACAACCTACTTGTTTATTGCTAGTTGTTCGAGATGTCCATACGACTATACATACATGTTATGTATGATGGTATGGAATCCTTATACAGACCCACAAGCTTCTCTTTGCTTATTTGTTGAACTTGGCTACTCTCCGGAACTCTATTTCTTCTCTGAGCTAAAATTTTCAACAATAAGTACATCACAAATGAGATGAATTCTTTTGTAATGAAAAAATGTTGAAGTTGATAACTAATTTTATCCTTATTTGTGTTGATATATGTGAGGATGCAAAACTGGAATTTTGGGATGCGAAGTAAGTTTTCATTTTCCACTACAAGACTGCAAATTTGGGATGTGTTTGTATGGAAATTTACTATCAACGTTTGGAGCTATCGATATAAAAGGTGAGTGACTATAGATTCCTAAAAGATAGTCATAATAAAAAATATTTTATATTTTCATCAATGAGAACCTATGAGTCCATTTAAGTGTATTTTATGAGATGATAAACAATGAAAACCCCCTAGCCTAGTTTGGTTTTTGGATAAACTATTATTACAATGAACCATAAAATCCTATTTTCTACAAGGAAAGGTTATTTCCCAAGAAAACATTAAGATAATGTATTGTTGGGAGATGGCATTAATTACATGAAGGATATTTTACAATGTATTAATGATTTCCATACCGAGTTCATGTCATCAAATGATCTTGCTCTACTTGGATCCTCTAACTCCAATTCTTGGCACCCAAAAGTATTCAAGTTGACTACATAAAAGTGCATTAATTTCCAATAATTAATAACTTTGTTAAAGAGATGATGAGTTATAACCTTTCAAGATTTCAAAAAATACATTTTCTTACACCAAAAACATTAGCAAGAATTGATGCAACATTCACTCAACTTTCTTCTCCTAAAAAACATGCATATAAACTAGAAAATGGAAACCTTTATTTCTGTAAGAGATATTCATGAATTTCAACTAAAATTAGCAACCCAACATAATTATCACATGGAATTTTGAATTTTATTCACTCCCCCAAGTAGTTGACATGAAAACATCTACCTCTCTATTAAGGCAATTAATTTCCTTGGAAGCACCTTCTTGTCCTTAACATGCTCTTGAAGGTATTGAGAAGGTATACCTTGGGATTTGACATTATATTTAATGGATTGAGATGATATTGAAGAATATCAATGTGCATTATATATTTTGATCATAGAAGAAAATTCCAAAAATAACTTGGTCTACATCATGACCATATCCCAACAAAGCTCCCATTGCAACACTTTTTGTTTTCACACGACCAATTGAAGGGAAACAAGAGAAACATGGCACTAAGGTCTCATTTAACTATTTAAAATGCCAACAACAAGTCAAGTTCAAGCACTACTAAGAAACTTTATCCAGAGAAGGAAGCTAGTTACCTTCATTCCAACTACAATAGTAGCACAACCTAATTCTCTTATAGCATCATTAGTAACACCAATGGTTGTTTCTACAAGAGTAGTATGTACATTTAAATTAGTGTTCTAATATACACCAACTAATATTAGGATAAATTTAACTAGGAATCATTCTCTCTCGCTCTATTACTAGCCTTTCTAGCAGCATTCACCATCAGATCATCTCTTTAGATTATGGTTGTTATATATGTGATCAAAGCATTCTCCCTATAGTACCAATATTGTTGGTGGTTTGAATTTTGTGCATTGTAGCTTATCTTTGGATTTTCCTTTTTATAGGTATGATGTTACAAGGTTTCTTTGTTGTGATTTTGTTCCACATTAATACTTTCTTTCCTAATCCACTATTGAAGATAATTTTAGCACATATATTTTAGGGACTCATTTTTAAATTTAAAAGGTTACTTATAATGCAACTAGAAGGTTAAATCCTCTTAGTGAGTATTGATGGAAATTTTGTACTTGTATGTTCAATGCCATTTTCAATATAGAAGCAATTTCCAATTGTATCATCCCTAATTGTGACCTATAAAACTCATATGTTTTCTTATTTTTATTTAATCCTATCTTACCAATCACCTTTATTTAGATTATATTAGAATAATGAGGTCAAAGTAAACTACATAGAATAATAAATTAAGTAAACCACTACAATGCCCATGAAAATTAAATAACTAAAACATCATATAAAAATACATATTCATGAGTATTATGTACCTTTGAGTACAATTTATGCATCCTCTCCACATAGGCTAGTGATATGTTACAATTCATAATGCCAAGTCATGTATAAATCAATGAACCTTGAAATGTTAAATTAATGGAAAAGAATTTAAGAAATAAACATGCATTTCGAAATTTACAAGACTCTCTAATACATAATAATAAAGTGCATTACCTTATTGAATTTCTTCTTGTTTTAAGAATAGTTTAGTATTCTCTACTAAACAAGGCCAACCATGTGAAGGTGAAATCTCATATGGCCCCTCCTTCCCCCTCACATCACTCTCAATTCCCAATACCCAATGTATGTACTTCAAAATAGATGAATATATGTGCAAAAATGTGGTTTTCATCTTAAAGAAACAATTAGAATTAATTCATTCATTCATAGGAAAAAAATAATTCATGTCATTACTCTATATTATCATAAATAAGTTGTCATAATGTATGATTAGAGTCACTTATTTTTTTCATTTTTCTTTTTTTGACATATACAACAATCAAATTGACATATTCTTAAACTATCCTTTCTATTCGTATGCCCTCCGATTGTCTTACTGTCTACCTGGTCATGTACTGACGATAATGTTGAGGATGATGCAAGGGGGGATTTTCTACATTAATGAAGAAATTTATAATGATATGTCTTGTTATAATCATTACAAGTATTCCATTAATAAAAAGAACATTAGAATGGTCTTCTTTATCTGATGGGGCCACATCATGTTCATCTTCCTGTCTAGGCTCATCTTCTACATGTTGACTTTGTACATGCTCTAGAGTTGAAACATGAAAGGTTATAATTAATACACCATTTTCAATGAAATATTTTTAATTGTAATCAATACTGCGTTTTTCATAGTACATGAATACATCTAGTACTGAGATTCACACTATGAACTTCATTGGGTTTTTCTTCATCCTCGCCAAGTTGCATTCAACTGTTAGGGGAATTATTTGTATTGTTGCTTCCCTGCTTAAAATAAATAGGCACATGTATGTTATGGCTGAAATTAATAATGATTATATTACACAAGTAATCAATCTTAAATAAACTTCATTTATTTTTATTTACCAATGAGACAAATGGATTACCAGAAGACTATGTTTGCCTAGTCAATATTTTTTTATGTTCAACCATGGCTCCAAGGCCATCCTGGAATCCAAGATTGAATTATTCCTCTACAGGGACTTCCTTGAACTGATTGACCTATAATTTTTCATAAGATCACGAATTTTACTTTTGTGGTTAAAAAAACAAAAATCATTTGCAATTTATTATTTGGATGCAATATTTGTTTTATTGATACTTATAATTTATGTGACCAGTTTCAAATAACCACCAGATCCAAGCATGTGTTTCCCATGTTTTCTTGTCTTTCCTTTGTGGCATTCGATGTATCTGGAAAACTATAGAAAGTTTGAAATATGTTAGATGTTGCAAATTTCATGTAAAAATAAAGAGTAATAAACATTTAATTACATTACTGAAAGTATTGCATACCTTCCTATGCCTAGTGGTGCCTTTCCTTGTTTTCTTAAATCCTTCTCCCTTCCATCCTCCACCAAATCCTTCCACTCCCTCTCTGATATCATTGGAGGATGCTCATACTTAGATACCTACACTCTATCAAATGAGAGAAATTGTTAGCAAAAATTCCTTGAAGGCTACAACATAGGGAAACACAATTTTGAAAGGCATTAATAAAGCTAACAACTATGTCATCTTATGTTGTCTCCTTTAGTGTATGTCCACACAAAATTTCAAAAACGTTCTTGAGAAATGTAGGACTTTAACACAAGAACACTAATGAATGTGTATGGCATAATTTGGAGGCACATTTCACAAGGGTTTTGTTTAATAGGACCCAATGGAAAAAGTAATGAACAATATTTGGGAAACACCATCATAAGGTAGTGTGTGTCAAAAGACCTAGAAATTTTCAAAATAGGTGACATTTTGTTCACAAATTTACTTCTTTGAGATGCCTCAATCACATATTCACAACAATTCCCATGCAAAAGGAAAATATGGGAGAGGAGACCAAATAAATTTGATGTTTTCCCTCTTTCCTTGAAATGGGTGTCATGGAAAAAACAAGTTTCCATTCAAAAATTTGGGTTTTTCAAGAGAGGATACATGAGAAGAAGACCAAAGTCTAAATGAAACAAAAAAAAATTGAGACCAAATGCAACATAAAGGTGATGACATCACCAACACAAGGAAGTGTGGGTCAAAAAGACAAAATATTTTCCAATAAGGAGAGATTTTATTCATGACTTACTCTTTGGAGATTACTGAAGACTATATTTGCAAGCACACCTATGAACTAGGGAAAATAGCGGAAATTATGCGAATTTGTTTTTTTATTTTAATGAATCACAATCCCTCTCACACGTACTGAAAAATTGAGGGACCAAATGAATTTCGGGTCTATCACATTCCTTGAGACGAGTAGCATGCTAAAAACTAGTAGCTAAAAATCCAACATGAAAGGGTGGAAAAAGATTAATTGCTTATCATAGAAGGATGCTATGGATTCATGGAATGGCCATTGTTATTGCATACTTGTGGATATTTCCTTGTTCTAGAGCCAATAAATGAGAACTCACATGAAAACATTAAACATGGTGATTGATATATTTCTTTAATTTATTTTTAGCATTGGATCAATGGGATACCCTTAAATTATATACTAATATCAAAGACTCCACTATATTTTCAATGGAAGTTAACCAAACAGTTAATAAATTGCAAGCATAGATAATTAGTGTTCTTATCACTAAACTCATATGTAAGACAATGTTGAACTATTCTTTTTGATGGTGAGCCAACACAATTTAGTGTGACTTCAAGAGGAGTTTGATAGAGGATGGAATTAGACATAGGATTATGGGAAAAAATAAATGGGAAAATTTTTTAATTGATGCCAAAAATATTGAAAAATTACGTCTTTTGAGGTTAGAGAACTATCAGATTGTTCAAGTTTCCTACGAGGTCTTGGTTAAAGATTTACTAGATTAAATCAAAGGTGTAAATTATGTTAAGTTTTCTTATTTCTTAGATGATATTCTAAAACAATTTAACATAGTAGGATCACTAAAATAACAACAAGTATAGACACACAAGAGAAAAAAAAGATTTATCCTAGGAAACCTCGTGGGGGAGAAAACCCAGCAAAACTTCTTTATTATAGAACTAAACCAACACAGTATAAAACCCAATACAACTACTTCTATCCTCTTACTGGAGTACTCCTGCTTCTTTCTCTTGTAAACTTTCTTGA
The DNA here is from genome assembly GCA_001517045.1 of Pseudotsuga menziesii. Taxonomy (NCBI): domain Eukaryota; kingdom Viridiplantae; phylum Streptophyta; class Pinopsida; order Pinales; family Pinaceae; genus Pseudotsuga; species Pseudotsuga menziesii. The sequence continues at coordinate 100,701 of LPNX010977118.1, forward strand.
GTGAAGTGTGTACAAATGAAGGATGTACCTCCTATTTATATTTGACTCCTGACTTGTCCTAAAACCTAATTGGGCCGACTTGTCTAACTGACAAGGATGACTTTACTAGTAGGACACCAAAATAATATTTATTATAATGAATCAAGGGTACTATTGACTTGACTTACATTCGTAGGTTTACATTGATTCTTTCAATGACTCTTACATGACCAATTACACTAGTGATAACTCCCAAAGGAGGAATACAATTAGAACAACTAGAATATCTTCCAAAGTTACAACATTTTAACACTCCCTCTTAACTAGGAAGGTATTCTATAGCAACAAACACTACCACCACTGTATATCCGATTAGTGATTCTCTATATGTCATAGGAATTTTTGGAACAACATCATGCATCTTCATAATCAATCTCAATATGAGAATAATGGGTCATCTTCTGCAACATCTTCCGCAATATTAGTAAGTTCATACTGAGTCTTCTTCTAAGTCTTCTTTTGCAATATCAGTATGTGGATATTGAGTCTCCTTCTTCAAAATTTGTATGTGGATATTGAGTCTTCTTATGCAATATTAGTATATGGATACTAATTTTTCTTCTGCAATATCGGTAAGTGAATACTGAATCATCTACATGCAACATTAGTATGTAAATACTAAAGTAAAAACAATAACATCATTAGCATGTTAGTGTTAAAACCTCATCATAAACAAATAAATATTATATCATTATGTGTAGAATCAGTAAAGTACTGAAACCACCTCATCAACATCAGTATGAGAATACTAAATCTACCGCATCAATCATAAGTATGAAAATACTGAAACTGTCTCATCAACATTAGTATGAAAATACTGAAACTACCTCATCAACATTAGTATGAGAATATTGAAACTAACTCATCAACATGAGTATGAGAATACCGAAACTACCTCATCAACATCAAGATGAAAATTTTGAAGCTACCTCATCAACATCAATGTGAGAATATTGAATCTTCCTCATCAGTATCAGTACGAATATACCGAACCTACCTCATCAACATTAGTATGAAAATACTAAAACTACCTCATCAACAGCAGTATGAGAATATTGAATTTACCTCATCAATATCAGTATGATAATACTGAACCTACCTCATCAGTACATGAATATTGAACCTGCCTTGTCAGTATATGAATACTGAAACTACTTCTTTCATATCAGCATGAGAATACTGAACCTGCCTCATAAGTATAGGAATACTGAAAACACCTCTTGCCCTTTGTCTTTCTGAAGCAACATCATGATGGGTTCTCTGGTATATCCACATGGGAATTTTGTTTGATTTACTAACCCTTTCAAGCAAACAATCCTAGTCAGATATGTGGATCTCCATGGGGACCAAACAATCCTTGTTTGACTTAATAACCCTATTCGATCCAAACAAGCCTATTTAGACACACTAATCCCCCTAGGATCAAAAATGCTCGTTTGACCTACTAACCCTTTCGATCCATCAATCCAAGCCCTACATACCTTGCAACAGAGGGCCTTCTACCCCTTCTACTCCCTCTTTCGAGGGAGGTCCTTTTGGACTACACCAAGATTGTATCGAAAGTATTCAAACTTCACACAATACAGATGCTTAGTCAATATATCTGCCACTTGCTCCTCTATAGGAACATACTTGAGATTTTCAACTCCTTTTTGTACAATATCTCAGATATAGTGATATCTGATTTCGATATGCTTCGACTTATCATGAAACACCGGGTTTTCTTTCATCTTAATACAACTATGATTATCACAATGGATATCAATTAACTCTACCTCTTTATCAAATATTCATGACAACATCTTGTGAAGCCATACTACTTGGTTACAAGCTGAACATGATGTTATGTATTTGGATTCTGCCATGCTAAATGAAATGATTATATGATTTCTGCTAAATCATGAGATCATGTATGATCCCAAGCTAAAATAACATCCTAAAGTGCTATTTCTTTCTTCGACACTTCCTTTCTAATATGAATCTATAAATCCATGTAATCTTATCTCACCATCTGATGCATATCTGATACCATAATATAACATTCATTTTAGATACCTCATCACATGTTTTTCTCCTACTGAGTGAATATGTTTGCGATTCACCATATACTCACTTAAGGTGTTTACAACAAAACATATCTAGTCTTGTATTGGTTAAGTACATTAGTGAACCAATAATTTGTCTGTATAAGGTAACATAAACTATCTCCAAAGAAGCATCATTCAATAGCTTCAAATTTGTTGTCATCGATCTAGTCGTAGACTTACAATCCATCATCCCAAATCTCTTAAAGGATCTCTACTACATATTTTCCTTGGTTGAGGAAAATCTTGCCTGGATATTTCCATACTTCAAGAACTAAGAAGTAGTGCATCATTCCAAGGTATTTCATCTCAAATTCTACAACAAGATTCTTCTTTCATTTGTTGATGAGCCTGTCTTCACATGTCAAAAATAAATCATCTACATATAGTAGTAATATCATAATCCCATCATCATCAACTTTGTAATAGAGGTTGGAATCTTCTTTACTCTTTGTAAAGCCTAAACTAATCGGGAAACCATCAATTATTCCATACCACTCTTTGTCGGCTTGCTTCAGCCCATACAATTCCTTATTAAGTCTGCATGCATGAGTTTTATGGTTACCTGTCCCAAAACCTTGTGGTTGTTCGATGTATACTTATTCTATTACTCTGTTTAGGAAGGTTGTTTTTACATCCACCTAATGTAACTTCCACTTCATTTTGGATTCCAAGGAAAGAATGATTCTAATTGAGGTGTACCTTTCTACTGGTGCAAAGTTCTCCTCATAGTCGATTCCTTATTTCTGGGAGAACCCGTATGCTACGAATATTGCCTTGAACTTATATATACTATTGTCTATTGAATGGTTTGTTTTGTAGATCCATTTCGATGATAATACTAACTTGTTCTTTGGTCTTGGTACTACTTCCCATACATTATTCTTAATGAAGGATTGATATTCTTCGACCATGGCATCTACCCATTCTTTCTATTTCATTGCTTCTACAAAGAACGTAGATTCTTTTTCAACGAGGTCACACATCAAAGCCACATTGCTCGTGTATGGATTTGGCTTCTTTCTTTCTCTAATGCTTCCTTCAGGGACACCAAATATTTCTTCTTCTGTTACTTCTCATTCCAAAGAAAGATTCCTTTTGTGTGAGATCATCTCACTAGGAATTTCTTGAGGTATCTGAGGTTTTGTCATGTGATGGTCCTCAGGTATATGTTCTTCCACGTCATTTTTTACTGGTTCATAAAATTTTGTATCTCTAGGAGTTTCATGTTCCTCTTCGAATTCCTTATCTTTTCTTGATTTCTTTAAGGTTGTATCTTCATCAAAAGTAACATCTCTACCTAGCTCAATTTGACGGTACCCTGAGATATATATTTGGTAAGCTTTTGATTTCTCACTATATCCCACAAACAATTCCTTCTTTCCTGAAGGATCCAACTTTGATCTCTTCTCCTTGGGAATTTGTATGTAAACTAAAAAACCAAATATTTTAAGGTGACTGACTTCAGGATTTTCTCCGGTAAAGATCTCTTCTAGATTTTTATTCCCAAGGGCTCTATGGGAGATTCTATTGTGCACATATATTATTTTTGTAGCTTCTTTTTCCCATAGATACATAGGTAGGTCTTGATAATGGATCATGGCTTTTACAACTTCCATGATAGATATATTCTTCCTCTCTACCACACCATTTTGTTGTGGATTGTAGGGAATGGTGAGATCCCTCTTAATCCCATCTTCTCTGCAGTGCTCGTTGAATTCACTTGATGTGAATTCTCCTACATTGTCTAATCTTAAAGTATTTATCCTCTTTTCATATATTTTTTCTACTATAGTCTCAAATTCCTTGAACTTCTCAAATACTTCATCCTTCTTCTTTAAGAAATAGATCCATGTTTATCAGGAGTAGTCATCAATGAAGGAGGCATAGTAAACATACCCTCTTAATGAAGTAGTTTTCTTTGGTCCACAAATATCTAGGTGAATAATGTCTAGAATCCATTTTACTTTACCGTTACAGCTTGGATAAGGGTTCTTGGTATTCTTTCCTTGTGCACATCCTTTGCACACTCCTTCATGGTTTATCTGAATATCTGGAAAGCATGTCACCACCTTGTTCAAAATCGGTAAATATTTTTAATGTACATGAGAAATTATTTTGTGCCATAACTCACATGGGCTTATGGTACTAGTCATCAATGTTGAGTCAACATGTCCCTTTAGTTTGTAGAGTCCTCCTTATTCAACTCCAATCACTACTGCATCATCTATATTTTTCTATTTTGTCCACATAAGAACTTCACCATCTATAAAAGAAACTTGAAAACCTTTCTTAACTAATGATGAGATAGAGAGGAGACTCTTCTATAGCCCTGGAACATACAGGACATCCTTCATATTCATGGACTTTATTAAGTCCAGTTTATAAGAGGCTTCTCTTATCCCTTTGATGGGATATTGGTAATCATATCCAAGCATTAATTTGTGTCGAGAATCCTTATGGTCAATATAAGAGAGTGAATCCTTGTAACATTTCATGTTCCTAGAGGCATCACTATCTACTAGCCAAGTATCATTTCCAAGTGAGACTGAACCTATGAGTGTTGAGATTAAAACATATTCTTCATAGGATTCTTCATCTTCTTTAGTTATCTCTTCTTATTCTGGATCATTTTCTTCAGTTGTATGTTCCTTTAATCTTTTGTTCTTGTTCTTGAGTTGATATGTCCTCATGGGACATTTTATGGATATGTGTCCCATATTGTGACAAGTGAAGCATTCGTAACCTGAGAAGTCTTTCTTGAACTTCTTATTCTTCTTAAACCCTTGTACTTTTCTGGGAGGATGATCATAACTCTTCCTCTTTTTCTTGCCTTTGGTATGAACTGCCAGGGCTTGATCTTCATCATATTTAGTTTTTCTTCTCTGAATGCTATTCTTTCTTCTTCTTGAACACATTCTTCCCATAATTTTCAAAACTTTGCTAGTTTAATTTTGGAGCATATTCCTCGAGTTAAATATCTCCAATCTCAAGTCCATTCAGGGTGGTCATTACAACTTTTGCATATTCTATCATGTCTCCAATAGATTCTGGTTGCTCCTTGATCTGGGATACTCTTGTGAAGTATGAGTACATGATTTTTTACTTCTGATCCTTCACACATTTGAGTTGATTTCTCAAATTCATCTTCTTATTGATGTTCCTTCCTTCAATTAGGTTGGATAGGGCATCAAATATTTCCTTTGGTGTTCTCCTTAGAGATGCTTCAGAGATCAAGTTATATTTGATGGATTCAATTATGATTCTTTTAGCCTATATCATATACTTCTTGTGCGTGGCCTTAACTTCATCTCCTTCAGGTTCTGCGACTTCCTCCTTTTTGAATCCTTCTAAATCATTCTCTTCTAGGATGAGCATGATCTAGTACTTCCATGCTCTAAAGTTCTTAGCACCTTCAAGATTCTCATATAGATTGGTATTCTTTGTCATATTTAATAGAAAGAGAACCTAAAATGGAAATAGGAGAGACAATACTTACTTGGAGAAGACTACTCCTGGATAACCTTCTTCAAGATGACCTAGGGTTTCATGGTAAAATCCTAATTTTCCAATTGGAATTACTTGTAGGGATGAATGTTGGAAAATATGCACCCCATAAGGTGAGCTAAACTGTATCTTCCTTTTTCTGAGATTGATGATTGTGAGAATTTATTCTCAAGTAGATCCGGGAGCTAGAACAATTTCACCATCAAAGTGTTTGACAAAATATGCAACAAAAAATCAAAGAGACTGAAATAGCTGGAATGGCACATGTGAAATGTGCTAATATCTAACTATTATATTACATCACACCTTGTGGATGTGTATGATACATATTTATAGTACATTGGAGAAGATTCGTGAGCCCTAGGAACCCATGTGAATGCATACAAGTGTCGAGATATGATTTGACCCCTAAACACTCCTAGGTTGACCAATAGGCTCCCTAACCTAACCAAACAGTCCCGAAACCATGTGTGAACATGTGTGAATACATAAGAAGCATGTTTGGGTCATAAATGAGGGAAGGAAATCTTGGGAGAGTGCATGGGTGAGTGGAGGAATATCTAGGAGGAAAATAAATGCCAATGAGACCACAAAAACCACTTTCACACACACTAGCGCTCCTAGTCAAACCTGGAACTGGGTTAAAATTAATGCATAGTACGAAATGTCCGGATGTTCAAACTAGAGTGCCTCAACTAGAATTAATGACACATAATCACCTCTTTGACCAGTACTGATCAGTATAACCTAAGTTATTCCATAGAACATAGCACAAGGCCAATGTTTATGTCTCCTAGGTAGATCATTAAGGTACTAAGATCGATTATTTCTGCAATACCCCCCCTTAATCCTAACTTAGCACACCACATGATTTCTTAAGGCCTTGGAAACTAAGGCACAAGTCACCTTTTACAACAAAAAATTTATTGATCCATGTAACCAAGGTAAGGAGGAAAACCTCATGGGACAAAACCTCCCCTTGAGAATGGATATGGCATAGAAACAAAATCTGTATACACTCCAAACTAAATGAGTATGTATGGAGGAATCTTATTCTTGGGAAAAAGTGGAATGTTCTCAATCAACTTAGGAACAACAGCATGATGAATCCTCGGACCATGTAGAACAACTGAAATGCATTGATAGGAGAGCGAATGGTTCTCTTAAAACTTGAACCTTGAACCAAATAGGATTCCATGCCCAAAATAGACTTGAAGTGCTTGAGAATAGGTGACCCCAAGCAATTCATAAGTATATTGAAGCATCTTCTTTGAAGGAAGGTTTTAATCATATCCAAGAAGGTGCACCATTTTGATGGCAAAGGCTTCTCCATATTCATAAGAACTTGAAGGAACTTTACTAGTCATGGTGGAGGAATAGATGGGAAAGGGAGTGTGAATCAATGAGAGATATTCACTTGACATCCAAAACTCTCCATATTTTGAACCAATACTCTCATGTGAAGAAAACCCATCTTCTTTAGAAGGCTCGCTATGAACATCAACTAGCAATACATCTTCACCATTCGTAATAGAAGAAATAGAGGAGAAGGGAATAAAATGGATAGATAACTCTTTAGGAGTAGTGATGGAAACAACTCGTATGCTATCTTCATGAAAAATATCTTCTTGACAAGGAGAGGAAGCCACAGGGGAATAAACTTGAGTTGGATCAGTTGTTGAATATCTAGCTACTTCTTCTTCATTTTCAACAACTTCTTAAGAAATGCATGAGGTTGAGATCATAGGAGGAAAAATACATAAGGAGGTGCCCATTTTCTTTCTCTCCATATAGCTCACATCTTCTTGCTGCATGCCAAGAGCTTCGTCTGGATTTCTCCAACGCTTGAATGGGTACTTAGTAGAATCAAGGAGGTAGCGCATTCTAGGTGGTATAGCTAGACACATAGTTCCATATGCTCTATCATTGTCATTAATACAATCACACTTCTCTTGAAGGAACTCTAGCTCTCTCACAACACCAATGGACACATCATAGAGGAATTTCCTCTTGAGATATGTAGACATCCTCGGCTTCCACTCAGAATAGTTGAATGGAGAAACGAGAGGAACAACTTTCGAATCGATGAAGTTTTTGTAGGAACCTGCAATGAAAAACACTCAGATTTTCTGGAAATATGCCCTAAACAGCAACTCAAACCTCATTATATTTGTTTGCAACTCCAACTATCTTTGATACCATGTGAGAATTTCTTCTCAAGTAGATCTAGCATCTAGAACAATTTCATCATCAAAGTGTTTGACAAAATATGCAAAAGAAAAACAAAGAGACTAAAATAGCTGGAATAACACATGTGAAAGGTGCTAATACCTAACCATTATATTATAGCACACCTTGTGGATGTGTATGATACATATTTATAATACATTGGAGAATATTCGTGAGCCCTGGGAGCCCATGTGAATGCATACAAGTGTCTGGATATGATTTGACCCCTAAACCCCCTAGGATGAACAATAGGCTCCCTAACCCATCCAAACAGTCATGAAACCATGTGTTAACATGTGTTAACATGTGTGAACAGGTAAGAAGTATGGCTGGGTCATAAATGAGGGAATGTAAGCATGGGAGAGCTCATGGGTGAGTGGAGGAATCTATAGGAGGTAAATAAATGCCATGGACACCACAAAAAAACACTTTCACACACACTAGCACTCCTATTCAAAGCTGGTACTGGTTTAAAATTAATGCACAGTTTGAAATGTTAAGATGTTCAAACTAGAGCACCTCAACTACAATTAATGAGCCAGAATCACCTATTTGACCAGTATTTATCAGTATAACCTAAGTTAGACCATAGAACATAGCACAATGCCAATGTTTATGTCTCCTAGGTAGATAATTAATGTACTAAGGTGGATTATTGCTCCAACAATGATGTAAACTCAAAAAAATTGAATCCCTAGTTCTTCATGGTGGTATTTTTGGGCCCAAAAATGAAACTTCTCATAATTCAGTTCTGTATTCACAGAAAGATGTGCCCTCATAGGGCAAGCTGAGTTAACCTTATTTTGTGGTTGATATGTCGATGCAATTGTTCGGAACAATAAGACCTAGATGTCCAATGTCTCATTTCAGGGTGGCTCTGATACCATGTGTTATAATTAATGTGCCATTGGTCTTCAGGAAATGAGTACCATTAGATTTAATTATTATGCAGTGTAAAAGGAATGAATAATACCCACTGAACAAAACAAATATCACAGGAAACGGACAAGTATTTCTCAGTATATTTATAGTGTAAACATCATTAATCCTAATAGTATACAATAGTGTTACATAAAGGAGAATTTGAATGATGCGGATATGATTGGAATCTACCAGCTCAATCTGACTGTATGGCTAACTAGAAGTGTCTAAATCACTATCGGAGTTCACTGGGCTAACTATATATGTCTAATTAGTCTCTCCATCAATTATAATCAGTTAAACTGATGTGGAAGGTGAGAAGAGGTGAGAATAGGAGCCTTTCCACATGAATCCATGCAAGACTGGCACTAACTGAACTGGAGGACATCTAATTGAATGTAACAGGAGCATAACTTAGCTTAACTAGTTACCAACTACCAAAAACTGAAGGTGGTTGGTGGTGGCACTCCCAGTGGCTCCTAAATTGTAGGGATTGGTCTAGGAGAGACATAAATTGATGCATGAAGGTGTAGTCAGTTGCATTTAACCTCTATCTGTGTTCCCCACACTCTAGTGGCTAGTACAAGTGGCCCCATTATCCCAAATGGACCCAATGGTACTAGTGGACTGAATAATAATTAAATGAATCCTAATTTAGGAAAATATAATATAATAGACTAGTTCAGATAAGGGAGGATTGTAAATCCTAACACCCATTAATCCTACTTGGACAACTACGGGCCCTGGAAACAAGGAAAAAATTAACCCATACACAACCTAAAGGATTTAAAAAGTGCCACTTAATAAACTGAGGAAATAGGGGAAAACCTCATTGGAAAAACACCCCCTCAAGATAAGCAGTGAATCAGGAAGAAAAGTTTTGAATAAAAATATGTTAAAAAATTGTTGCAATTTGTAGCACTATGCAAAAGCAAATGCAATATCTTGGTTCTTCTATGCAGTAGCATCCTAAGAATGTGCATGTGAACCTATGAATCCAAACTAAATCATTATTTCCAGATTATTTTTCTTCTTTGGAATAGGAATAATATGCTCAACTGAATCATGAACATAGACATCTACTAGATGAAAACTAGACCCATGTAGAGCAACTAAGATCAACTGACGAGAGACAAAAAGTTCTTGATAATTCGAACCGTGTGAGGAAAACCCAAGAAACTTATATATGGAATCCTTGAACATCAACCATGTGAGGTAAAATCAGTTCCAAGTGATAGGAGCAAGTGTCCAAGCGAATGCATAATGTCTCCATCTTTACTAGTTCGTTGAGGAGATGAGCATGTGATCAAATAGATAGGGAGAGAATCCTTGGGACTGTGGAGAGTGAATGATTGAGCTCCATAATCTGATATAGCTTCAAAAATAACTAATTATCCACAAAATATAATATCATAAAACTCATGAGAGAAGAAAACATCAAATCCCAAGCAACAAGTTTGAAAGATACTTGCGGTACTTGATTTTTCACACCAAAATTGATGAGAACAGCTACAAGCATGACTGGAAGATCTTGAAACTTAAAAATAGAACCAACTGAGATAATATTAGATCCAAATAATATCATATCAAATCCAAGTAAGATCATATCAGATCCACATAATTTCATATCAGATCCAAGAGTGTGCTCCACCAATATGGTAGATGCACAATTTTCTCCTTCTTCAAAACTCTGAGTATTGGTGCATTCAATCATGTAGGAATTTCCTGGAAGCTAAATATCAATGAGAGTGAATGAATCACTCCTAAAATCTGATATTTCTTCCAAAACATACAAATATTCACACAATATAATATCAGCAAACTCATGAGAGAAAACTGTCATCAAATCCCCAGCAACAATTTTCAGAAGACACTTTTGGTACTTGATTTTTCACACCAAAAATGATGAGAACAGCTACAAGTATTACTGGAGGCTCTTGAAACTTAAAAATTTAACGAAATAATATCATATCGAATACAAATAATTTCATATCAGATCCAAGAGTGTGGAACAATGGTTCCAAGTGCTCCACCGAGATGGTAGATGCACAATTTTCTCCTTCTTCAACAACACTCTGAGTAGTGGTGCATGCAATCATGTAGGAATTTTCTGGAAGCTCTATATCAATGAGAGTGAATGGATCACTCCTGTAATATGATATTATTTCAAAAAACTCAAAATTATTACTTTTCCGCACACCAGCAGCAACATTAGAGAGTGAGAAATCGAATTCCTCTTCATTTTCTGAAGCAATCACTGGTAAACTATGCACAGAATTTAAAATAGAAGAATCACTGGAGAATTTTTGCATAGAATGGAAGGAGATTTTTTCCTCAAAAAAAAAGATTCAAATTTCTTCTTCTGGATCATCCATATGAGAAAATGAGATATCATATATCTCATAAACTTTTGGAGTAGCAGGAGAAGGAGTCACTCCAAGGAGACTTTCTTCAATTCAAATTAACTGTGAGGAAGATTTTGCTTCTTCTTCATCTTGAACAACTTCATCAGAGAGAGTAGAGGCTGATAATTTTTAATAAATAACTCTTGTTGTGTTGGGTGTTCTCTCCAAATTTCTATAATGATCCTCATTGTGCTTTTCAAAGCTTATATCCAATTATGTCCAGTGATCCTTTGGGTATTCAACAAAATCAACAAGGTAGCACAAGCTTAGAGAAAAGGCCAGACATATTGTTCCAAAATCTCTATCACTGTCATTTATCCTTTCATTCTCATCTTCTTAATACTCTTTACCAATCCCAATAGATACCTCATAAAGATCTTGTCCCTTTAGATATGAAATCATCTTCAATTTCCATTCTGAATATCTTATGGATGGAGTAGGAAGAGGAACTTATAATATAAAATCCATATGAAGTTGTACCTATAAAATATCACTACAAAACCAAAAAAAAATTGCAATTTGTTAGAATCAATCCTTCCATCTCGACAGGTACACTTTTTCAGGGTTTGCCATGCCCACAAAGACATCTTTGAATGAATCTAGAGCTAGCAATGCACACTTTGCGGGACTTATGTGGAAACCCAACTACTTCTGGTGTACAATTGATATTAGACAGACTTCAGGCTTGCCTCAGTAGGATCTGATACCATGTTAGAATTAATGTCCTATTGATATTCAGGGAATGAATTCCATTAGATTTTATTATTATGCAATGTAAAAGGAATGAATAATACCCACTAAACAAAAAAAACCTCAGAGGAAATGGGAAAGTATTGCTCAGTATAATTACAGTATAAAATTCATTAATCCTGGCAGTATACAACAGTGTTACATAAAGGAGAATTTGAATAATGTAGATATGATTCGAATCTACCAACTCACTCTGACTGCATGGCTAACTAAAAGTGTCTAAATCACTATCGAAGTTCACTAGGCTAACTCCAAATGTCTAATTCAGTCTCTCCATTAGTTATAATCAGTTAAACTAGTTAAACTAATGTGGTAGGTGAGAAGTAGGTGAGAATAGGTGCCTTCACACATGCATCCATGCAATACCGGCACTAATTGAATTGGAGGACATCTTATTGATGTATTTGTAACTTTAGAATGTTATTCACTTGTTTATATTGTATTTCATTGGTCCCTGATGCTCCTATCAGGAGAATCACTTGTATTTCCTTGTACCCCAATGTTCCTATCGAGAGAATTACTAAAATTCATGAGGAAGTCCCCTCCGTTATAAGTCGGGTCATTAGTACCCTAGTTGTGGTTACTCGAGCCTACATAATGATTAATCGAGCCTACATAACTGGGTCAAATATTAAGTGAACGAAAGAATATAAATAGAGAGTGATCCTCTCTATTTCAGACACACACTCACCTAGCTATAGCACATGAGTGAGAGAGGAAGTGTTGGCACAAGTGAGAGAGATCAGCTATCGGATATCATCTTTATGTTTTCTTGTTTTTACTGCTGCCATTGGTGCTCATTCTATCTCTGAGGAAGTTGCGGGGTTTTTCCTTTATGGTTTCCCTGATGATAAATCTTTGTGTCTATTGTCTCTTGTGATTGATTGTTGTGCATGTTATTCTCTCAGATAAGATCCTAAGATCATATTGTCTAATTGATAAAAATGTAACATGGTATCAGAGCTAACCTGAGAAGAAGACATTGTGTACCTACAAAAGCTAGGGATTCTTAATTTTTGGGTCTCTCTCCATAATCCATAACCAAAAAGAGGCTAGGATGACTCTCCATTGAAGGGCACATATTTCTGTCGAAGCATAATTTGATTCCAAGCATTTTCAGTTTTTGGTGCGAGAAATTAGGGCTTTTTACAGAAGAGGAACTTTTTAGTGATCCAAGGATAGAATTTCTCTCCTCATAAAAATCGAATTTAAGAGTCCAAGGTCTAATTTTTTGGTTGAGCAGAACTCTGGGAAAGTCAAACCCTAATTTCACCTCGAGCATAAAAAACCCTAAAATACGAAAACTAGTAGTTTTGGTACATTTGCTATATCTCAATATTTAAGAAATATCAGGAGCCAAAATTTTCATAGGTTGAAGAAAAAATCATGATGTACTCTCTAGAAACTTTTTAGCCTCAAAATATGTATATTCTGGGAGATATGATTCCTCCAAATCAGGGTTCCAGACTATTCCGGGATTCTTCCCTAAACAAGACACCGAGGGAGAATTTCCATATCTCAGGATACGAAGGCCCAAATGAAATTTCTCAAGATGATCCAAATATGGAACAGACTTTAATTTCTGTGGTTAAAGTTTCAAACCCTGATGATTAAACAAGGGCACGTGGCAGTCCGTACAAGTTCACTATGCTGAACAGTCCTGAATTAAGTCACCATGGGAAACCTATCATAAGTCCCAATTGGTGAAACCAATTCTGATAAAACCTTTGTTTTTCTAAAGAGGACATATGAGGCTACCTCAGTACAAAATTTCAGACACATAGGAGTATTAATTTTAGATACGGCAGAGACAGTATCAGGAATATATGTAGAAGAAATTGGAAAACTAGGGCTTCCTATTCCAGGAGTTTCCCTCCACTGTTTTCAGAAAAGGAGTACATTGGATAGCTCGCCTTGAAGAGGAATGTATTTCTATCCAATCAAAAGTTTAAAATTCTAAGTTTTGAAAATTATGGTTTCTTTGACAAACCCTAGATCAGCCAACTTCGGAACCAGGATGGACACCTCAAATCGATAAGATATAATATTTTGTATTTCCATTTGAGGTTCTTAGTTAAAATGTCTCATCACACCCCTGATGTCAATCTTGGTGAAGATGACAACTTCCAAGCATGGACGTATAGGATCTCACGGGTTCTTAAAGAAAATGAATTGGACACCTACATCAGTAAAGAGGTTCCAGTTCCAGAGGGATATGAGGCTAAATCCTTACACAAGAAGAACTTGGTCAAGGCCAAGAGGATCAGCTTATACCACATGTTTCTTCCCTAAATACACCTAAAGAGATGTTTGATTCCTTGACCAATCTATTTTGAAGAAAAGAATATAAATCAGAACAAGTATAAAAACTCCATGATCCTTGAAGAAATTGACTTGGATCAGTATTTCAGTAAGAAAGGTCTAGGAGCTAGAGGGAGATGAGGCCAAGGCTAGAGCCAAGAAAATCATTGTAGATTCTATTAAATATCATCTCATCCCTCATGTGTCATCCTTGAAGACACCAAAAGGAAGTGTTTGATGCTATGATGAAGTAATCGAAGAAGAATAAGATACTATTATAACCACCTTGAATGGCCTCCCAGGATCATGGGATTCATTCATTCAAGGAATGTGTGCCGAAAGGAAGTTATTACTTTCAGCAGACTCTGGGAAGAGTGCACACAAGAAGAATCTTGGCTCATAATAAGAGAAAGATAATATGGGAGCAATTGAAAATCAAGCTCTCACGATCCAAAGAAGATCCCACAAGCGATGAGGAATACGGAGGACTCAACTCTTGAAGAATCTCTTGTTCATATTAGCATTTGGATAAGAAATGATGTTATTATGAATGAAGAAGATGATGAAGCTGAAGGCTCAAGAAGGAGTCTACTCACAAAACAAATAAAGATAAGTATTCAATTGTCATTTCATGATATTGTTTTGTTATGCATTTGTTTATATTCAATTGATGTATTATGCATAATAGAATGTTTGTATTAATGACAGTATACTACTAATATGCATGTGATGGGTAAGTACATCATGGTGCTATACAACTCTCCATTGCTACTTATCTAGAATGAAACCTATTTGATGAAATATTGGATTATTGCACAATCTCAATGATGTCATGGTAGAGATGGAAGGCATCTAGAAAGTTTCCATGAGATATGGATGAATGTTGTATTGGCTAAAATAGTTGCATGATTATATATTTATGCATAAGAACTTGTCATTATGAATATGCCTTATGAAATGTTTCTAACCATACAACTAATGCATTTGACTTGTAGGAAAGATCGCATATAATTGCTTACAAGAAAATAAGGATGAGACTTGTTCTGAAGAACAAGTGGCGACAGTTCGAGAATAATACAAAAATGAAGAATAATATGACAGTACTTTCAAAGAAAGAAAGAGGCCTCAGACACACTCTAGTTATGTAACACTATTGAGTGACATCATTGATGCAGAGCCTTCCAGCTATGAAAAAGTAGCCAAGAAAAAAGGGAAGGAAAGTACCAGTTCAAGAAGAATGATGTCTAGGATGCAGTATCGAGACCTGAAGGGAATTTCATAGTTCCATCATGCAGTAGATGAAAACATCATGGGATACAAGGAAAGATACGTAGCACGAAGCTTCTCGCGGAAAGAAGGCCTTTTATGAGCTCAGAAGGCACCCGTGGGATGACACATACATGAGGAGCTTGAATATCACTTAGAGTGATGAAGATATTAACCTTTGTTACAAGGTTGAAGGTGAAAGCCTATAGAGGATGACAAGCTCATAGATGGGTGCAAGAAGAGCGTTTTCAAGATAGAGGATCTTAGTATCCAGTGACCCTAGATGGATACATAGAATATTAGTAGAAGAGGAAGCTACTTGTCACTCCAATACATAATGTTTCAATACATAGAGTACGAAAGGCAGAGGGAGAATGATGCTCCAATTCAGAGGGAGTGACTGCAGAAGATCCTAAAGGTTCGACATGATGCGATAGAATGGACAGCTTATTGATGACTCTAGGATTTACTGAGAGTAAAACAGACTCCAATATGTACTTCAAGGTTGAAGGTGAAAGACCAGTGATGCTCTTGTTATATGTCAATGACTTGTTCCTGACAAAAAAGAGGAAGTCATTAAAGTTGCAAGAATGAGACTTGCTATCGAGTTCAAGATGAAGGACTTGGATATGATGCACTACTTTCTAGGCATGGAGGTGTGGTAGAGTGCAGATGGAATCTCTCTAGGACAAGGGAAGTATGCAATGGATACCCTGAATAGGACACGGGAAGATGGACTGCAAGGCCATGACCACACCTATGGCATCGAACCTAAAGCTATTGAGTAATTATTCATCAAAGATGGTTGATGCCATGATGCATCATCAGATAATTTGTTCCTTGATGTACCTGACGAATACAAGACCAGATACTTGATTTGCTATGAACACATTGATACATGTTCACCTGATGGTTTCAAAGCATGCAGTGAGGTACCTGAAGGGTACGGTTGAGTATGGGCTCAAGTATGATATGAATCAGAAGATTAACCTGGAGGGTTATGTGGATTTGGATTGGGTAGGCAGTCTCATTGATAGGAAGAGCACTTCAAGGTGCTGCTTCAATATGAGATCAGGTGTGATCTCTTGGTTTATCTAGAATAAATCCTGTATGGCACTGAGTACAGCCAAGGAAAAATATATTGCCACTTGCATTTTTTGTATGATGTAGAGAGGAGCAGTGAAGCTCCAGTATGTGATCCAGATTGAGATCTCTTGAAAGAGGGAGTTCTAGCATAGTTGGTTAGACATCTTGTTTGAGCGTAAAATCCTGGCAGAGCTCATAGGTTGCTCAGACGTAAACGGTCATGTAGGTTGTCCTCGGATGTAATCAGTCTTGGCGAAGCTCGCAGGTTATCCTTAGACGTAATCATCCCTGATGTGATTCTATGCTAGAAATGGTCAAAGTGAAGTTTGAGTACTTTCGGGAGAAGCTTGGTGTTCTCCAGATAGAGGTTCCTTCCAATAGGAAGTGATGAGTCCGTGAGCCCTTTTGACATGGTGGTAGGTGGGGCCTCCCATGGTCAAATTTAATTGTTGTGCCATTCTGACATGGTGTTAGAATTGGTTCCTCCCATGGTCAAATATAAGTGATGTGCCATTCTGACATTATCGTAGGATTGGTTCCTCCCATGGTCAAATGTAAGTGATGTGCCATTTTGACATGGTGGTAGGCGGAACCTCCCATGGTTAGATATAAGTGCAGTGTCCTACACCCAATATGAAAAAGGACTAGATCTGTAGAGACCCGCATCCAGTATGAAAAAGGAATGGCTCTATGGAAGTACATCCAGCATGAAAAAGGGTTGACTCTATAGTGGCCTACATCTATTATGAAAAATGACTGGATCTATAGAGACCCACATCTAGTATGAAAAAGGAATGGCTCTATGGAAGTACATCTAGCATGAAAAAGGGTTGGCTCTGTAGAGACCCACATCCAGTATGAAAAAGGACTGGCTCTATGGAGGTACATCTAGTATGAAAAAGGATTGGCTCTGTAAAGGCCTACATCTAGTATGAAAAAGGATTAGCTCTGTAGAGGAAGACCTACATGGAGGCTAGGCCTACAACCAGCATGAAAAAGGGATGGCTCTATAGAACTTCTTGTGATGAGAAGAATTGAGAGATAGCACCATTTGATCAAGATAGTGGAAGCTTTGATGATGATTCACTCATGATCCAGCTTTGATGATGATCTAGTGATGATCCAGCTTTGATGATGATCCAGTATTAATGATCCAGTGATGATCCAGCTTTGATGATGATCCAGTAATGATCCAGCTTTGATGATGATCCAATGATGATCCAGCTTTGATAATGATCCAGAGAAGAATACTTGTGCTTATGAATTGTGTCAAGAGAATACCTTCCTAGTTAAGAGGGAGTGTTGATGTATTTGTAACTTTGGAATGTATTCACTTGTATATATTGTGTTTCATTGGTCCTTGATGCTCCTATCGGGAGAATCACTTGTATTTCCTTGTACCCTGATGTTCCTATTGGGAGAATTTCTAAAATTCATGAGGAAGTACCCTCCATTGTAAGTTGGGTCATTAGTACCTTATTTGTGGTTACTCGAGCCTACATAACTGAGTTAGGATTACTTGAGCCTACATAACTGAGTCAAATATTAAGTGAATGAAAGAGTATAAATAGAGAGTGAGCCTCTCTATTTCAGACACACCCTCACCCAGCTATAGCGCATGAGTGAGAGAGAAATTTCTGGCACAAGTGAGAGAGATCAGCTGTCAGAGATCATCTTTATGTTTTTTAGTTTTTACTGTTTCCATTGGTGCTCATTATATCTCTGAGGAATTTGTGGGGTTTTTCCTTTATGGTTTCCCCAAGGATAAATCTATTTGTTTATTATCTCTTGTGATTGATTGTTGTGCATGTTATTCTCTCAAATAATATCATAATATCATATTGTCTAATTGATAAAAATATAACACATCTAACTGAATGTAACTGGATCATAACTTAGCTTGACTAGTTACCAACTACCAACAACTGAAGGAGGTTGGTGGTGGCAATCCCAATGGATCCTAAATTGTAGGGATTGGTCTAGGAGGCACATAAACTGATGCATGAAGGTGTATTCAGTTGCAGTTAACCTCTATGTTTTTTCCCCACACTCTAGTGACTCGTACAGATGACCCCATTATCCCAAGTGGACCCAATGGTACTAGTGGACCCGATGGTATTAGTGGACCCAATAATAATTAAATGACTCCTAAGTTAGGCAAATATAATATAATATACTAGTTCGGACAAGGGAGGATTATAAATCCTAACACCATGTTAAGTTTTCATATTTCTTAGATGATATTCTAAAACAATTTAAGAGAGTAGGATCCCTGAAAGAACAACAAGTACTGTCACACAAGAGAACAAAAATATTTATCCTAGGAAACCCCTGTGGGGGAGAAAACCTAGCAAAACTTCCTCAATTTAGAACCCAACCAAAACAATGTCAAACCCAATACAACTGCTTCTCTCCTCTTTCTGGTGCACTCCTTCTTATTTATCTCACAAACTTGCTTGAGTGAAGTGTGTACAAATGAAGGAGGTGCCTCCCTATTTATATTTTACTCTTCACTTGTCCTAAAACCTAACTGGGCCGACTTGTCTAAATAAGAGGGCCAACTTGACTAGTAGGACACCAAAATAATATTTATTATAATGAATCAAGGGTACTATTGACCCGACTTACATACGGAGGTTTACATTGATTCTTTTAATGACTCTTACATGACCAATTACACTAGTGACAACTCCCGAAGGAGAAATACAATTAGCACAACTAGAATATCTTCCAAAGTTACAACATTTTAACAAATTCAAGTCCAAATTTCCATAAGGAATTAAAATTTATGAAGGGTTGATTCATCTTAGATACCTCTTACCATATTGAGAACTTAGTATAGAGTGGGTGAAATAAACTAAGTAGTAGGTTCTCTTGCATAGATATAATATGGAAATTGTATCATGAGATTATATGGGACTATGACTATTCTGTAGGATATGTGTTTGAATGTATAGCACGCACGTGGAAACTAAGTGAATTGTTAATGCAATTAGTAATTATCTAATTACAATCCATCATCCTATTCAAATTGTTTTCCATATAGGCTCACTTAAGGGTCCTTTTGATTTATGTGATATTGTTCCATTGAAAAACCATTTTAATTATCAATCTAAAGGTCATTACTAGAATATTCACCCATGCCTTGTTGATGTATTTGTAACTTCGAAATGTATTCACTTGTATATCTTATGCATTGTAACCCGATGTTTATTACGGGAAGTATATATAATGTAATTGAGTCATGTCATGCCCCGATGTTCTAATCAAGATATTCAATAATGTAAACAAGTCATATAAAGTCATTGAGGTTAACCCTCCATTATAAGTCCAGGCAATAGTCCCCACAATTGTGTCAAGGTTAACCCTCCTTATTGATCAGAGGGAAAAGTCCCCAAAGTTGTGGGGCAAAAGGGTTATTAGACTCTCCTAGAGATGCCGGCCCTAGTAATTAATTGTTAAGTGGGGTCGACATGTTAAAGTGGACATTAAGTGAATGAAAGAATATAAATAGAGAGTGAGCCTCTCTATTTATTACACACACACACACTCATTGGGGGGCATGAGTGAGAGAGGAGAAGCTCCCTTAAGTGAGAGAGAGAGAAAAAGATGTTGGAGATCATCTTTATGTTTTCAAGTTTTACTACTGCCATTGGTGCTCATTCTATCTCTGAGGAAGTTGTGGGGTTTTCTCCTTTATAGTTTCCTCGAGGAAAATTCTTTGTGTCTCTTGTCTCTTTTGTTTATTGTTGTGCATGTTATTCTCTCAAATAATATCCTAAGATCATATTGCTTAAATGATAAAAATATAACATGATATCAGAGCTAACCTGAGAAGAAGACATTGTGTAGCTATAGAAGCTAGGGATTCTTAATTTCTGGGTCTCTCTCCACAATCCATCAGCAAAAGTATGCTAGGCTGACTCTCCATTGAAGGGTGCATCTTTCTATCGAAGCGGAATTTGATTCCGGGCATTTTCAGTTTTTGGTGCGGGAAATTAGGGCTTTTCTTAGAAGAGGAATCTTTGGTTGAGCCTAGAAAAGGATTTTTCTCCTCATCAAAATTGAATTTTAGAGACCTGGGTCGAGATTTTTGGTTGGGTGTAACTCCAGGAAAGTCAAACCCTAGTTTGACCCCAAGCTGGAGAAACCCTAAATACTAAACCTGATACATTTTGGTAAATTCATTTATCTTGGTATTTCAGAAGTCTCAGGGGACAAAACTTTAATAGGTAGAATATAAAATCTTGATGTACGTTGTGTCCAATTTTCAGCCTCATAGTCACTATATTCTAGGATATATTATTCCTCCAAGTTAGGGTTCTAGCCTCTTCCAGGATTCATCCCTAAACAAGACACCTAGGGAGAATTGATATATCTTGGGCTACGAAGGTCCAAATGAAATTTTACAAGATGTTACATAAAGGAAATGGAATTTAATTTCTTTGGTAGAATTTTCAGACCCTGAATATGAAACAGTGACATGTGGAAGTCCGTACAACCTCACTATTCTAAACAGTCTTGAAACAGGTCACCTTGGGAAAATGATCATAAGTCCCAATTGGTGAAACCAAATATAATAAAACATCTAGTGTTGGAACAAGTAAATATGATTCTACCTCAGTACAAAATTTTAGACATGGAGGAGTAGCAATTTCGAAGATACCACAGAAACAGTATCAGGCATTTCTGCAGAAGAAATTAGAAAACTAGGGCTTCCTGTTCTGGGAGCTTCCCTCCACTGTTTTCATAAAAGGAGTACATTGGAAAGCTCGCCTTGAAGAGGTATATATTTCTATCCAATAAGATCTAAAATATTCCAAGTTTTTAAAATTAGGTTTTCTCTGACAAACCCTAAATCAACCAGCTCCAGAACCAAGACGGACACCTCAAATCGGTAAGATCTAATCTTTTACTATTTATATGAGGTTTTGATTTCAAAATGACTAATCACACCAAATTGATGAAAATATTGGTAAGGCTGGAAACTTCCAAGCATGGAAGTATAGGATCTCACTAGTTCTTGAAGGAAATGAATTGGACACTTACATAAGTAGAGAGGTTCATGTTCCAGAGGGAGATAAGACCAAAATCCCTACACAAGAAGAATTTGGTCAAGGCCAAGAATATCATTGCTGATTCAATCACGGATCACCTTATACCACAAGTGTATTCCCTAAAGACACTGAAATAGATGTTTGATTCTATGATCAAGCTATTTGAAGGAAAGAACATAAATCAGGAGATGACTTTGAGAAAACAGTTGAAGAATGTGAAAGATCTAGAATGCAGAGACTATACAGTCATACTTTACAAGGGTCTCTAAAATCAAAGAACAACTTGAAGTGGTAGAAGAACAAGTGGAGAATGCATAAGTTGTGATAACCACCTTGAATGGCCTCCTAGGTTCATGGGATTCAATCATTTGAGGAATGTGTGCCAGAAGGAAGTGATTGCTTTCAGCAGACTCTGGGAAGAGCACACACAAGAAGAAGCTCGACTCATAATAAGAGAAAAGAAGATGGGAGCAACTGAAGATCAAGATTTCATGATTCAAAGAAGATACCTCAAGCGATGAGGAATATGAAGAACTCAATTCTTGAAGAGCCTCTTATCCATATTGAGCATTTGGATAAGAAATGATGTTGTTATGAATAAAGAAGATGATGAAGCTGAAAGAAGGAGTCTACCCACGAAACAAATAAAGATAAGTATTTAATTTTAATTTCATGGTATTGTTTTTGTTATGTATTTGTTTATATTCAGTTGATGTATTATGCATCATAGAATGTTTGCATTAATGACAGTATACCACTAATATGCATGTGATGGGTAAGTAGCTCATGGTGCTATACAACTCTCCATTGATACTTATCTAGAATGAAACCTCTTTGCTGACATATTGTTTAAGTGCACAATCTCAATGTTGTCTTGGTAGAGATGGAAGGCATCTAGAAAATTTTCGTGAGATATGGATGAATGTTGTATTGGATAAAATAGTTGCATAATCATATATCTTGATGCAAAAGAATTTTTTTCATTATATACCTTATGAAATGTTTCTAACCATACAACTAATGCATTTAACTTGTAGGAAAGATCATGTAAAATTTCCTACAAGCAAAGAAGGAGGAGACTTGTTCCAAAGAACAAGTGATGACAGTTCAAGATGAAGAATAATATGACGAATTCAGTGACATCATTGATGCAGAACATTCCAGCTATGAAGAAGTAACCAAGAATAAAGGGAAGATCAGTTCAAGAAGAATGATGTCTAGGATGCAGAAACGATACATGAAGGGAAGTTTGTAGTTCCATCATGCAGTAGATGGAAACATCGTGGGATACAAGGTAAGATTCATATCACGAGGATTTTCATGAAAAGAAGGCATAGACTACGAAGAGACATTTGCAACCAGTGGGAGTTAAGACACATGACAGGCAGAATCATGTGTGCAAATGAAAGAAGGCCTTGTACGAGCTCAAAAGACACCCATGGGATAACACATACATGAGGAGCTTGATGAAGATCTGAACCTTTGCTACAAGGTTGAATATGAAAGTCTATAGAGGATGACAAGCTCACATATGGGAGCGAGAAGAACTTTTGAAAAAATTTCAAGATAGAGTATCTTGGTATCCAATGATCCTAGATGGATACATAGAATATTAGTAGCAGAGGAAGCTACTTGTCACTCCGGTACAGAATGTTTCAGTGCATAGAGTATGAAAGACAAAGGGAGAATGATGCTCTGCTTTAGAGGGAGTGACTACAGAATATGTCGAGGTTCGACATGGTACAATAGGATGAACAGCTTACCGATGATTCTAGGATTTACTGAGAGTAAAAAAGATTCCAACCTTCAAGGTTGAAGGTGGAAGACCAGTGATGCTCCTGTTATATGTCGATAACTTGTTCCTGACAATAAAGAGGAACTCATTAAATTTGCAAGAATAATACTTGCTGCCGAGTTTGAGATGAAGGAATTAGATATGATGCACTATTTTCTAGTCATGGAGGTGTGGCAGAATGCAGATAGGAATCTCCCTCGGACAAGGGAAGTATGCAATAGAGATCCTGAGTAGATTTGGGATGATGGATTGCAAGGCCATGACCACACCTATGGCATCAAACCTAAAGCTTCTAAGTAATGCTTCATCAAAGCTGGTTGATGCCATGATGTATCATCAGATGATTTGTTCCTTGATGTATGTGATGAATACGAGACCGGATATTTGCTTTGCTGTGAACACATTGAGACATGTTCACCTGGTGATTGCAAAGCATGCAATGAGGTACTTGAAGGATACAGTTGATTATGGGCTCAAGAATACGGTTGATCAAAATATTAACCTGGAAGGTTATGTTGATTCAGATTGGGCAGACAGTGCCATTGATAGAAAGAGAAATTCAGGGTACTGCTTCAGTATGGGATCAGGTATGATCTCTTGGTTTAGCAGGAAATAGTCTTGCATGGCATTGAGTACAGCTAAAGCAGAGTATGTCACAGCTTGTTCATCTAGTTGTGAGACAGTGTGGCTAGGGAAGCTACTATCTGATTTATTTGATCTCTAGTTGGATGCTACTTGTATATATTGTGACAACCAGAGTTGTGTGAAGTTTTCTGAAAACCTGGTGTTCCATGACATGTTGAAGCATATAGAGATAAAATATCACTATATCAGGGATATGGTGTAGAGAGGAGCAATGAAACTCCAGTATGTTGCGACAGACAAACATATAGTTGATGTGTTGACTAAGCCATTAGCCAGAGTGAAGTTTGAGTACTTCAAGGAGAAGCTTGGTGTTCTCCAGATAGAGGTTCCCTCCAAGGGTAAGTGATGAGTCCATGAGCCATTCAAACATGGTGAGAGGATTGCTTCCTTCCATGGTCAGATGTAAGGGTTGAGCCATTCTGTCATGGTGAGAGGATTGGTTCCTTCCATGGTCAGATGTGAGTGCTGAGCCATTCTGATGTGATTGAGGGATGTGTTCCCACATGATCATATATAACAATTGAATGCCATTCTTTGAATGGAGACACCTGGTCAGTTAACAAGAATACTCAACCTGGAGCTAAGGGCCATGTCTCTTGTGTTTATTGTTGTGCATGTTATTCTCTCAGATAAGATCCTAAAATCATATTTCTTAAATGATAAAAATCTAACATGCCTTTCACTTATCAACAAGTTCACAAAAAATGAGTTATCCAAGACAATGTTGTGAAATGGTTAAAAAGGTTCAAAAATATGTGGTAAGTGATCCTTGCCACATGCATATCCTTCCATCACTACCTTGTTGACTTCTAAACTATCGATTTGTTACTTTCATAATTCAATTATAAGACAATAAGAATGAAAGGACAAAGAGATTTGGTGCTTATCTAAAAAATAACATCCTTACCCTCTCCTTGTGTGCATACACGAACAACACTAGAATTAGGCCTAAATCAACACTTAACTCTGTCAAAAAACAACACCCTTAACAACCGCTAATGTTGACAAGAAAGGATCTCGTATTAACTCCTAAGGATGCACCCTCTATGTCATTGTCATATATTGTCTACTACATTTAAATATCAAAATCCAACATGCAATAACAATCGCATTCCATGAATCCTCACCATACCCATGCATTTCCTATCCAAGAATCTTCGCACTCCATAAGACTACATATGTCTTTATCATTTTGTCAAATAGTCTCCACACTTAGAAATTTGGCATATTACATGTCAATGAGAGAAGCACCCATAAAAGCACATTATTCAAGTCCACTTTTAACTATGTAATAATGGATTCGCTTACCCCGTTTATATTAGTGCATGCTAGAAGAACACTCACCATAGTGACTACATTGGTTGTTACAAAGAGTCTATTCTTAAATTACATAACCACTCTAGAAAAATCATTGCACACTATGACACTACATTTATTTAAGGAACATCATAAAAAATGGTGGGAAATGTGTGAGAATCCAATACCCTTTGCATTCATATGGCCAAATAAGTTCCACATACAAGAAACTTAGTCAAACCCACTTCTAACTATATAACCATGGACACACATGCCTAGTTCTATACCTCTTAAATGATTGAATTATGTTTCATCTCTCATGGTAATAGCATTAGGTATAATTTCCAATTGCAATACCCGATTAAAAAGTGTCAAGGTATCATTTGCATCATAATCTTGGGAATAACCAACAACCATTTCATTCAATGAGATAACATTTCTATTATAAATGTTGAAAATCAATTTCCATGTCAATTTTATACTTCGTCCCTTAGCATATGAATGGCCCTTAAGAGACTTAAGAGAAATCTAGACAATAAATTAAGTCTCCATAAATTTCTAACAACATTTGGAAAAGAGATAGGGAAAATGTCAAATTTGGGGATCTTTTTAGAAGAAATATACTTTTTTGAGATGTCTCATGCCTAGATTTTCAATCCCTCCCATGCACAATAAAAAAATATTAGCTCAAGCTAAATGAATTTGATTATTTTTCCCTTTCCTTAACATGAACAAAACTGTAAAAACAAGTAGTCCTCCAAAAATTAGGGTTCTACAAAATAGGCTACAATGTGATAAATCAAAAGGTGGAACAAAACACAAGTTGGAGACTAAGTGGAAATTCAAGGAATATTTCAAATTGAACAACAAGGTGGGGATGATATCCTTCATTTTTTCTCTTGTAATTTATATCATTTTGTTTGACTTGACAACTAAAGGAATGATGATTGATCCACATTAAAACCAGTATCCTACTTGAAAACTCATTGTTTTAGCAAAACACAACAAGGGTTTTAAGTGAAGGAGTTTCGCTTACCATGATTCCACGAAGGAAACACCATTGTCACTGTCACTCTCCTCCATAAAGGTATAAACACTATTCACTCCCCTCCACAAGGAAGTATCTATGTCCAACAATGTAGCATACATAATCACAATGTGGGAATGATCAATTTTCCACCATGGAATCAAGGTAAATCGAATCAAGGGACAGACACGAGTAGTACAGTTTAAAATGATACCAAGGTAGGTTTATAAAAACCTATGTCCAACAATGCAATAGATGATAGCATAATGTGGGAACAACTAATTCTCCACCACATAAACAAGGCAAATAAATTTAAAGGACATGTACATGCAGCATAGTTGAACATTATAGCAAGGCAGGTTTGTAAAAGCCTCTCTTTAAAAGCGCAATAGATGACAAAATGACGTGGGAATAGTGAATTATGCACAACGACAATAGGGAAAATCGAATTGGGGAACAAACAAGAGAAGCTGATCCCATTTTGAGGTCATTTCCTTGTCCCATGTGTCTATATGTGTTGCTATTTGCCTATACCTATAACCTGAGCTCCCCCTCTTGCGTGAATACAGGAACTCACTCTATTAAATTATTTAGTATGCTTAGAGCTTCATGTCTCATTCTTCATGAAGCAGAGGGGAGGCCCATCCATGTGATATTTGGCCCGGGAAATTGAATATGATATAAGGTAGATTTGTAAAATGATTTTTGTTCTTTTCTTTTTTCTTATTATTTTATTTTAATTTTAAATTTTTTTAATGTAATATTTGTATTTTAATCTTTCTTTTAATTTAATCATTGTTTATATATATATATAAAATATTGCATGCTAAAATACAATAGTAGAAAAACAAAAAAAAACATGGACAACTGGGGAATATGATAAGGTATAAAACATACCTCCACACTTTATATTTAAAATTTATTAATACTCATGGAGAAATAATTTTTAATATCTCAAATATGGGTCATTGCTGCAATCAAGTGGTACAATAAAAATAATAGATATTTTATGTCACAATTGGGAGTGGTGTGTGAAGGAGAAGATAAGATCAGTATACCCTTTCACCCTGAACCTTTATCCATAATGTAATGATATTTGAATATAGATATTACAACTTGATGTTAGGTGATATCTTATTAGATGCATTAGCTCAATAAGGACCAACAAATTAGATAGCATAAATAGATGATAGATGTTATGATCGAGGATGGGATGGGTTTTGGTCCTTGTTTGCAAATTATAGAATCTTCAAGTGATATGAATTCTGCATTCCAAATTGTACATAATACATATTTCCATATCATGCTCGATAATTTGTCTTTGGAATGGATGTACCTAGTAGTCACATTCATTTTGTAACTATCTATGTTTTTGTGAATATTCCTTATCAATTGACCTATATCAATGAAGCATATTATTATTCTACCTTTATAAATCATTATTGATGATTAATTTTTTTTATCAGTTGCATTAAGAACACTAACAAGTCTTAGCTAATGTGTTGACATGGAAACTTGGAAAATTTCTTGGCCCTAAGGAAATTTTGGGTACAAGTTTGAATAAACGTGTTCGAAGTCAACAAGGATGTGGAGAAGTGGTTTGTCGAAGTGGTCTGATGCGAAGAAGTGGTCTAGATTTCTAGAAAATCAGGTTGGTTGACGAAGTCCAACCATAGAGTTGGCTAGTTAGTTAGGAATTATTTTCCAGTTACATTAATGGGCTTGGTTAGTGCGTGCAAGATGAAAGGATGGAAAGAGTCTATTAATATGTAATGCGACGGGATTTTTGGGGTTAGACAGTTTTGTGGAAATTCATATACTTTTGTATTTTGTAATGAAGATCACGATATATTTTTTCTTAGCTATCAAAGTGTAATCTAAAGAGAGTCGTGAACGTGATGAATTATCTACATGTTGTGTGCATATATAGGTTGTAATTGGTTGTCAAAGATAAATGTGTATATTGTGTGCGCAAACATAAGAAGTCTTGATGTAACTCTTTAATAATAACAAACACTTTTGTGGTTTTTTCCATCTAGGGTTTCCACATTAACATATCTCATTCCAAATATGCATGATGTGTGTGTTTACTCTGTTCTTTTTTTACTAATTCATAAATCGATAAGTACATGTGATGAATGAATGAAGTAATGAATGAATGAGATTTATGCTACTGTATCATGGTTAGATATCATAGTTAAATGAAATGTTATCTGTCAAAGTTATATTTGTTGTACTATCGCAATGTTTCCCTTCCTTTCTACATAAACCTAGTTCCTACCATCTGTGTTAACAATAAAATTAAGACCCTTGAGAGTGTTGGTCTGAAAACATATTTCTATTTTCTCGCAACATGAAGATAAGAATTCTAGAACAATGGAGAGCTTCAATCTCTCATTTGACCACTGCTTCCACAATGGAAGAAATTTTTGAATACAAAGGTGGATATAAAGAGACAAATTCCATGACCACTTGAGAGCCAAAACCTAGTTCCTATAACTCATACAGTGGGAAAAATACCTAACATGGGTATTAATTGTCCTGGAAATACTAAAAATCAAGTTTGATGCCTACAAAACTAGGTAAAGTGGTTTTTTTGAAGAAAATAATCAAAAATATTCAAAAATATTAATCCCACATTCATGGTTAAGTGATTGGATGTACAAACCCCAATGTTATATAAGGAAAGCATATGAGGTGAATTAGAGGAGATAAATTGGAGAGTAAAGGCATGTTGAAGAAATTGAGGGCTAGAAATGACTTTTCTACTACAAAGGTTTTTGGGAATCAAAGGAATGGATGGTATAGGATTAGGTCTAGGCTATGGAGAAGGAAGCCACCTTCAAGGGTTGTAAGTATTTCTCCATGTTCATCTATTCTGAATCAATTCAGTTTTATTCCCAATTCTTGTTCAATGTTTTCCCTTCAAGTTTTATGTTGATGTAGAATTGGCAAGCAATTAGATCTAACCTATATTTATTAAAGATATTTTGGTAGGATATTAGGAAGCATTTTGTGGTGATATTTGCAGGTGTGAAGGAGATTCAAGGAGCTGCAAGGCCAGCGATCAAGGAACTCCATCAAACTTCAAGGCTAGAAAAGGTAGTCTCCTCCCTTCCTCCCCTTCTCAAACTCCATGAAAGAAGGATTAAGATATTAGGATTATTGTGCTAATTGGTTTTTTTTCTGTTGATTAGGATTCACCCACCCCATACAAATAGGAGAGTAGGCTATAGCTTCAGTTGTAGAATACTCCACTAACAGATTGGTGACTCCGTTGGGGATTGGGGGTTTAATTCTTTATTTATTATATTATTGATTTTTTCCCTTATTTTAGGTGTTTCTTACCTTTAAATATTTTAATTCATTCTTTATATTTGTCTGTAGAGGATTTAGTTCAGTTCTGGAGTATAAAATCGGCCTAGATCGACTTTTACACAGTCAAATTTTAAAATATTTGCATGGGATCTTGGATTTACTGGAAATACACAGGTACATGCTATGTACAGTCATGTATTCCCTAAAAAATAGGTGTTTTCGGGATATTAAAGTCATTTATTACTTGTAAATATGTGGGTTCGGGTCATACACAGTCGTGTATCACGCAGAGTCTAGTATTTTGGGCATAAAATCCTCATTTCTTGTCGATTCTGAGAGATTTTTTCCTATGGAAAGATTAGGAAGACCTATAATTTATTTTATAATCTAATTTCATCTATTTGGGTCAATATTTGAGTTTTTTTTAATATTTTAAATATTTGTGTGCTTACTAACTTGAAAATTGTCAAAACTAGGAATCACACATCATTGTTTTAGGCCTATATTTAGGGATGATTTTGAACTTTGAAAACTTTTAGATGGTGGTAGATACATATTAGGGACTATTGGGAGAATTTGTGAAGGATTTAGGGTCATTTTCCTTGAATTTGGGAGTCTTTGAAACCTCCTTAAAAATCTAGGAAAATCACTTTAATTAGTAGTTTTTTTAGTGTTGTTCAAGTTTTTATGTAAAAAGAATGCTCATATATGAAATTTTATGAAATATTTAGAATTTAGGTCCTTTATTTAATTTTTGAATGTCTATAATTTTGTCTAATTTTTTCCTTTTAATCACATGTTTGCATAAGGAAATTGTTGAAAAAATGAAGAACATGACACATTTTTTCAATTTATGAACCTTTAGGCCATGAATTTTGAATTCACTTGCACTTGTTGACTTGACACACAACTTGAAATCACAAATAAGGCACATTTAATACCATAATTTAAATCGAATTCATGTAAATTCTCAAAAATACGGACCTGTCACTTAAGATCAATTCAAACACAATGAGAGGTCCTTGATCACTATTTTCAAAATTATTGATATAAGTTGTGTTTGAGCCTTACGTATCCTCTTCACTCACACCTTCGGGAGATCTTATGAAAGATAAATAGGGATATCAAGTGTAATAGTATAGGATTATTTTTTAGCAAAATTATGAGCCCTGTGTATTCTCTTCACTTGCGCCTTCAGGTAGTCATGTGAACGAGAAAGAAGGATTTCAAGTGTAATAGTGTAGACTTTTTTGTTGAAGCATTTCTTTTCTGAAATCTGTGTATCCTCTTCACTTGAACTTTAGGGTGGTCCTATGAATGAGAAACAAAAATCTCAAGTGTAACAATTGAGCAAAACTCGAAATGTTATTTCAAAGAAAAAATAGGTTGCTTCATAAAACTCAAAGACTCATTAAAGTTTTTTGCATCACCTTTTTCAATCCATTGAATATTTTACTTGATTTAGGGATATTTGTTTTTTAAAAAAAATTTGGAAAGTTGGAAATACATGCATGTTTGAAATATTATCGAAGAAACCTCTTACCTTGCTTTAGTATAAAGAGTTCATCAAATGAAAAGATAGATTTAAAATCATGTGTGCATTGTATTGGTTCAATATTATGAGTCCAACACTATCAGTTTCATAACCACTCCTTGAAACTAATAAAATTAAATTTAAAATCAATTCTTAATCTAAAATAAACCAATATTATATTTTTGATATCATGTAATGTCACTTTTTTTTAATTTTTGGAGAAATGCACAAATTGGGCAAATTCGGGCTTAACTAGTTATGACTCTAGAGGGTTCCAAATTTCACCAAATGGTCCCAAATTTCAAATGAAATGGTATGGTGAGTATTAAAACATACCAAGGTTGTATATGGACACTTTTTATTGGAATTTATACCTCTACAAATGTGTTTGGGTTAAGGTGAAACAATCCAATTTTACTAGGAAACTGTGTCCAAATCTCCCAAGGGTGATGGCCAAACTAGCTCTCCAAATCAAGTATGACCGTCCCAAATTTCAGAATAGAGTATGGGAATGAGTATAAAACATCAATTAATATAATTAAATATTTTTATTAAGTTATTAAAATGTATTATGATCTGCAACATTTGTAGGGTAACTTTCATAGAAATTGGCTAAGGGAAATTCCATTACTAGCTAGACTTTGACATAGGAAAGGTAGAATATATGGCTCTGAGAGTAATATGAAACATGGTGGTAATATATGGAATAAAAATTTATTCCAAAAAATCATAAAAATCAAAGTACAAATCTCCCACAAGTATGGTACAATACTCCTCCAATATTGAATCCAAAGTCATGGAAACTAGTGATTCAATGGCATGGGAATGCAAGATTTTCACACATGAGTTTATTGGATTTCGACCCACAGAGTATATGGAAATTAAATTACATATTAATACATCATATATTTTTGTCACAACATCCTCAAAATCATATACTATCTCTCATAAAAATATTGTATAAAACTACTTCAAGATTGAAGCCAAAATCCATGAAGACTAGTGATACAAGGGCATGAGTATGTAAGTTTGTCATACATGTATTTATGATATTAAACTTACAGAGAATGTGGAAATAATATTACAGATACCAACATCATATATTTATACCTCATAATCATAAAACTCATATAAATTTCCTCATACAAATATGATATAAAGTTACTTCAATATTGAAGCCAAATCCAAGAAAACTAGTTATTCAAGAGCATGGGGAATCCGAGCCTTTCATACATGTATTTCTGATATTTAAACTTACAGATAATATTTCTATGATATTACATATACATACATCATAAATAAAATCTTGTGCATCAATTATCCTCAGCAAGGAACAAGAATCACTCCAACAAGTGTGTCATCAAATGTGAGTGTGGGGAATGGAGAAGAAGGAATGAGAGAATAGGGAGATCGATGAGAATTCGACTGTATGGACCTTCAACCTTAAACTAAAACTCCTTCATTAATATCCAATTTTATTTCTGAATGGCCTCTCCATCAACCAACTTGTAAAGGAATCCAACTCCCTCGAAATTGGTTCACAAGCAGGGAGAGTGAATACTCACCATGCAATGGACAAGCAAAAGATATCCAAAATGCCAAAGTCCAAGTAAAAATTATCAAAATATATTCTAATTCATCATGAAATATTTGTATAACCTTCATGACGCATCCTAAGGTCGAGTTCCCCTCCTTGGGCTTCCTCCAACTCATCTTAATGGATTAGTAACTCATATGACACGTGTCTTCCTCTTCATGCTCCAATTCTTTCCCCAATTCGAATGGCTGCCTCTAACAACAAAATTAGACCTATTGGTGGCTATTTTTATCCCTATAATGTCATATTTTTCATATGTTATCAACCATGTCTGAATTTGTAATACCTATCATAGAATATCCCATCATTTGTTGTCATAGAGTGCATAGAATCTCATTCCAAGTGGAACACATTGTCTTTTAGTCTCTACCTCTTCCATGGAAGTTACTCTCCTTTAACAATTTGAATTCCCTGGATCATTATATTATATTTTACACCACATCACCATCCAATAATGTTACATTACCCATGTTTTCGAATTGTGATGAAGAGCATGCCAAGTGTGTGGGAAATCTAGTCACCCAAAGGCTCCACAAGCTTCCAAATGTCTCCATGAATACATGCCACCTTATTTTCTTATTATTTATCATTTATGTGACCCATTTAAATGTGAATATTATAAAAAAAATTCCTTTTGGTTCCCATATCCCCTTATTACAAAATTTATGTCTCCATCTCAACCTAGGGAAGTATGTCGATGAAACATTATTTGCAAGTAGTATTATTTTGAAATTATTTAATTGGGGACATGGCAGTCCTCCCCACTCAATATTTCTTCTATCAAGCAATTTCAGGCTTGGATTTTGAAAAAAAAATTCATATTACCAAGTGGCATCCTCACTTGGTACTCCTTCCTTTGCACCAAGTGCTCTCTTATGTTTTGGCTGATTAATTTTCTTTAGCTGCAATTTGAGTATTACCACTCATGTACTGGAATTTTGTGTTCCAAAAAGTAAAGAGATGTGTATTGTGCATATTTATATATCCTGTAACATCACCGCTAACACCAAAAGTATTAATCAAATCCATAAAAACAAAATTTGCACAAATAATCTTTACCACAATATTTTGGAAACCTTTTCTGAACTTCCACCCCTTTTTGCTTTTGTATAACACTTGGAAGTTGGTACTGAGTTACCAAACTATGAGTTTCTTAATATTCCAAGAAAATTTCAGAGAGTAACCACCATTCTTACTATTGCACTACTCTGATTAAAATCATCTTCTCAAGTGGTGACTAAATCTCCAATGTTGCTTGTTTCCCCCAAAATTGAAACCAATGAGACCAAAAATGATCCCAGGGTCCCATATGATCCTTATACATGCATGGTATGAAATTTCTATGATGAAATGCCATGAACACCAAGCATGTGAAAATTGAATCCATCTCTCAAAATTTATCCCACATAGGAAACTGGAACACTTTTCTACAAAGATGAACTCAAACAACTAAAGGTTCATTTGCTTTCTCAAACCAACAATCGAACTGTTACTCCAAGTGAGATGAAACCAAGCAATACCAATATCCCATTTCTTGTATTGCACCCTTACAAACATCATGAGTACAAAATATATATCATTAAAGAACATAACAAAATCATACAAATGTACATCAATAAGGTACCTCATCAAAGAATCATGAAAGTGCTTGTACATTCAAGTAAGTAGATTATCGTGTATCCCATACACACAAGAATCAAGTATTATATCAAATATGCCCCAATGAAATATATGAGGATACCATGTCCCATAATGCTTCTCCAAAAGAATATAATGTGCATCAAGATAATCAGCCATGTGTTCTTTCATCCAAGAAGTCGATGAAGAGCCTCCACCAAAATCTGAACCAAATAAGGAGCAAAGAAAACATGAAGGCTTCAAGTGGCTCCAAGAGGTCTCATCAATACACCCATGAACATGTATATCAGCATGAAATAACAAAGTATTTTTCTTCCAAAAATAATTTTTTTCAATCATATATCTCTTCCCCCAAGTGTGGGATGAATTTCCTCCGACATCAAATGGACTAGGCCAGGAGCAACGAAAAATCATGAGTCTCCAAGTGACTCAAGTGAATACCATATATGCATCCATGTAGATGGGTATCATCATAATGTAAAAATGGATGTTGCTTCAAATGTAAATAATATGGTTCTATAATCATGCCATCATCAAAATGAGAGATAGAAAGTCCATACTCTTAATGTGGCACCATAAAAGGGAAACCTTTCACCCATACTTCATTAGGATGAATGCTACAAAATTTGGAAGTGTAGGATGTAGAAGAAATAACCAAATCACACAAATGATTCAAAATTGAAAAATTTTCATCATGTGAAGGATCCATGGGGTTAGTATTATGCACCTCCCCTAAAAATGCAAAACTTTCCTCATGGGTTGGTTCCAAGGTGGTGGATTCATGCACTTCTTCAAAAAGTGTGTAACCATTTTCAAGAGGAAAATCAAGATCCTCTTCCACCACAACAAGTGATTTTATATAATCAAGATCATATTGAAACACATCAATAACCTGCAATTTTTCATGTTTCTCATGATCAATCATGTCATGAGAATCCTCCAATCAATCTACCATATGAGAGTCTGAAACATAGGAGGAAGAACAAGTATCTTCCAACCTCTCAAGAAGTTTCTAATTTTGAATTTTGAGTTTATGAATATCCTCATTATTATTCAAGGATGATTCATGTAACCATTAATTAATCTCGATCAAATTGTTTCTATAAAAAAGCAAAGACATGAAATTACCTTCAATGTTGTGCATTGCTCTTTGAATCTTCTCCATGTCTTAAAGGAAGGATGGGTCCTACAAAAAAGAAACTTTACAACAAGTATTTGACACCAATGCTTTAGTTTCATTGAGTATTCTAAGGGCCTCATGGATATCCCTTTAAATCATATTCAAATACCATTCAATGAAGGATGTTTCATGAGACCGAACCTACTCATCTTCTTTCTGCTTGATTTGATCAACTTCTTGAAGCTCAAGTGGTGACGGGGAAGTTGATATTGGTTCTTCATTATCTTTCACAAGGTATTCATCTTCATGCTTATGAAAACTTTGTATTGGAGCAACATTTTCCAATCCGATCTCTGTGTCACCAACATAGAGTTGTGAGCACCCATCAATAGGTACTCCTTGATAGTTCAAGCATCCATCTATAGATGCCCTTTGGTCCATGTCCATAGTAGAATGTGTCTTGGGATGATATTCTATAGTTTCAAGGTACTATTATTCATTCACATGTTATGTTTCCTCATGTTTTTCAAAGTCACTTGGGAGTGAATTTTGATCCTCGTAATGTAATTCTTTTTCTGTTTCACCACCCACAGAACTTGGTGGCTCCTTGGACTCCTCTCTACTTGTGGATTGTTGATTGTTATTTAATGAGTTAAAATATGACTTATTGTGTCAAAATACATGAAAAAAATCATCAAAGTCTTCAAAAATAATTTTCATATGTGTCTCTCCATGATGGAAACTTCTACTACCCCCTGCTGGCAGCTTACCCCTAATTTGGCTACCCATCAATTCGAATCCTTGCATGAGTTGCTTGGTCGTATCATCAAAATATGACTTGATGATTTATTAAATTCATATTTATCATCCATAACTTAAATAGGTTCCAATACCATGCTATGATACCACTATAATGTCCCTTTGTTTAATTTTTGGAGAAATGCACAAATTGGGCAAATTCGGGCTTAACTAGTTATGACTCTAGAGGGTTCCAACTTTCACCAAATGGTGCCAAATTTCAAAGAAAATGGTATTGTGAGTATTAAAAAATACCAAGGTGGTATATTTACACTTTTTATCAGAATTTAGACCTCTGAAAACTTGTTTTTTGTTAAGGTGAAAAAATGCAATTTTACTAGGAAATTGTGTTCAAATCCCCCAAGGGTGATGGCCAAACTAGCTCTCCAAATCAAGTACGACCCTCCAAAATTTCAGAAAATAGTATGGGAATGAGTATAATACATAAATTAATTTCTTTAATAATGTTTATTAAGTTCTGAAAATGGCTTATGATCTGCAACATTTGTAGGGTAACTTTCATAGAAATTCCCTAAGGGAAATTGCATTACTAGCTAGAATTTGACATAAGAAAGGTAGAATATATGAAACATGGTGGTAATAAATGGAATAAAAATTTATTGCAAAAAATAATAAAAATAAAAGGAAAACTCTCCCACAAATCGGATATAATACTCCTCCAATATTGAACCCAAAGTCATGGAAACTTGTGATTCAGTGGCATGGGAATCCAATATTTTCACACATGAGTTTGTTTGATTTCGACCCACAAAGGATATGGAAATTAAATCACAGAGTAATATAAAATATATGGCTCTCAAAACATCCTCAAAATCATATAATAACTCTCATATAAATATGGTATAAAACTATTTCAAGATTGAAGCCAAAGTCCAAGAAGACTAGTGATACAAGGGAATGAGTATGCAAGATTTTCATACATGTATTTATGATGTTTCGTCTTAAAGAGAATGTGGAAATAATATTACAGAGATGTAAATAATATATTGCTTCTTCATAATTATAAAACTCATATAAATTTCTTCATACAAATATGATATAAAGTTACTTCAATATTGAATCCAAATCCATGAAAACTAGTTATTCAAGAGCATGGGGAATATGAGCCTTTCATACATGTATTTCTGATATTTTAACTTACAGAGAATATGGATATGATATTACATATCCATACATCATAAATAAGATATTGGGAATCAACTATCCTCAACAAGGTGCAAGAATCACTCCAACAAGTGCACCATCAAATGTGAGTGGGGAATGGAGAAGAAGGAATGAGAGAATAGGGAGATAAATGAGGATTTGACTAAATGGACCTTTAAACTGAAAATAAAAATCCTTACTTAATATCCAATTATATTTCTTAATGGCCTCTCCATCAACCAACTTTGAAAGGAATCCAACTCCCTCGAAATTGGTTCACAAGTAGGGAGAGTGAACACTCACCGTGCAATGGACAAGAAAAAGCTCTCTAAAATGCCAAAGGAAAATTAAGAAGTAATAAAAATATCTTATCTTTCCTCATGACATGTTTTTATAACCTTTATGAGGCCTCCCAAGGTCGAAATCCCCTCCATGGTCTTCCTCCAACTCATCTTAGTGGATTACTAACTCATATGACACGTGTCTTCCTCTTCATGCCCCAATTCTTTCCCCAATTCGAATGGCTGCCTCTAACTCCAAAATTAGACCTCTTGGTGGAAATTTTTAACCTTGTAATGTCATATTTGTCATATTTCATAATTTAGTTCTGAATTTGTGATATGTTTCATAGAATCTTCCATCATTTGTTTTCATAGAGTGCATCGAATCTCCTTCCAAGTGGAACACGTTGTTGTCTAGTCTCTTCCTCTTCCATGGGAGTTACTCTCCTTTACCAATTCAAAATCCTTGTTTAATTATATTATGTTTGACACCACATCACCATCCAATAACGTTGTTAGAATTTTATCATTCAAGCTAGCATTATGATCTTAGGGTATTTAACTAAGAGACTAACATGCACAGCAATAAAACACAAGAGACAAGAGACACAAAGAATTTTTCCTCGAGGAAACCATAAATTAGAAAAACCTGCAACTTCCTCAGTGATAGAATCAGCACCAAAGGTAAAACCTGAAAACATAAAGATGATCTTCTTGACAGCAACAGTCTCTCTCTTGTCCTAGCAAATTCTCTTTCTCACTCATGCGCCCCAATGAGTGAGTGTGTGTGTGATAAATAGAGAGGCTCACTCTCTATTTATATTCTTTCGTTCACTTGAAATGCACTCCAACATGTCGGTCTCACTTAACAATTACTTACTACAGTCAACATCTCTAGGAGTGTCTAATAACCCTAGTGCCCCACAACTTGTGGGGACTTTGCCTCCTCCGACCAATAGGAGGGTAACACAAAGGTGGGGACTATTTCCCCAACTTACAATGACTCACCTAGGGTCAAATTCACTAGGATAGTCTAATAATCCTAGGGCACCACAACTTGTGGGGACTTTAACCCTTGACCAATAGGAGGGTTACCCACAATGAATTGACATGACTTTCACATTATAGAAACTTCCTGATTAGAAAATCGGGGCATGAAATGAATCAAGTACATCCCAGAATAAACATCAGGTTACAATAGATAGGAAATACAAGTGACTACATTCTAAATTTACAATTACATCAACACTCCCTCTTAACTAGGAAGGTATTCTCTCAACACAATTTTCATCACTGGTCTTCTTCTCTGGATCATCTCATCATCTACATCTTCAATTCATCTTTTTCTTTAAGTCATATTCATCTTCAAGTCATCTTTATCTTTAGATCTGGATCATCAGGGGTCATCATCATTGGATCTGGATCATCACTCGAACTGGATCATCACTAAACATCATCACTGGATCTGGATCATCACTCGATCTGGATCATCACTAGACATCATCACTGGATCTGGATCATCGTTGTTGAATCATCATCACTCGATCTAGATCCTCACTCGATCTGGATCAGTACCATGGGTGATATCTCATGATTCTTCTCATCACAGGAAGTTCTACAGAGCCAGCCTTCTTTCATGCTGGTTGTAGGACTAGCCATCATGTAGGTCTTCTTCAACACTTATATCTGACCTACTCGTAAGAATGGCCCACCCATCACTTACATCTGACCTACTCATCAGAAAGGCACGCCCAGCACTCACATTCACTAGCATGAGAGGACATCACTATCATCTGTGAAAAGGCTTCAGCACTTACATCTGACCTACTCGTTAGAAAGGCATGCACTCACATCTAACCTGGTAGGA
This sequence comes from Pseudotsuga menziesii, assembly GCA_001517045.1. Lineage (NCBI taxonomy): Eukaryota > Viridiplantae > Streptophyta > Pinopsida > Pinales > Pinaceae > Pseudotsuga > Pseudotsuga menziesii. The sequence continues at coordinate 140,426 of LPNX010977118.1, forward strand.
ACCAAATATTGCACCCTCATTAGAATGGCCCCCAGTCCCAGACTGAGCTACCTGGTAAAGGACCAGGTGCCTCCATTCTCCTGGAGAATGGAAGTTTCCCTTATATCTGATTTGGTAGGAACCAAATCCTACACCCTCATCAGAATGGCCTCCAGTTCCAGACTGAGCTACCTGGTAAAAGACCAGGTGCCTCTACTCTCTCGAAGAGTAGCAGTTGCCCTTACATCTGACCTACTCATCAGAATGGCCAACACTCATATCTGACATGGGAGGAACCTAATCCTTTAACCATGACATAATGGCTCGGCCCTTACATCTAACTTGCTCGTCATAATGGCTCTCTCAGTCCCAGACTGAGTGTTCTTGGTAACTAACCAGGTACCTCCATTCCTAGAATGGAATTCAGCACTCATATTTGACATGGAAGGAACCTAATCCTTTAACCATGATAGAATGGCTAAGCCCTTATATCTTACCTGCTCGTTAGAATGGCTTCTGGACTTGTCACTTCCCCTTGGAAGGGACCTAGATATGGAGAACACCAAGCTTCTCCCTAAATTACTCAAAATTCACTTTGTCCATTTCTAGCATAGAATCACATCAGGGTTGATTACGTTCAAGGATGACCTGAGAGCTTCACCAGGACCGATTACGTCCGAAGGAAACCTACAAGTATGTTTACATTTGAGCAACCTATGAGCTTCGCCAGGATTTATGCTCAGACAACCTGTCTCACCGACTATGCTAGAACTCCCTCTTTCAACAGATCTTGATCTGGGTCACATATTGGAGCTTCACTTCTCCTCTCTCCCAAATAATAAGTGGCAACATATTTTGCCTCAGTTGTACTCAGTGCCATGCAGGACTCCATCCTGCCAAACCAAGAGATCACACTTGATCCCATACTGAAGTAGCACCTCGAAATGCTCTTCCTATCAATGGCACTACCTACCCAATACGAATCCACATAAACCTCCAAGTTAATATTCTAATTCGCACCTTACTTGAGCCCATAGTAAATTGTACCCCTGCATGCTTTGCAACCATCAGGTGAACATGTCTCAATTTGTTCACAGCAAAGCAAATATCTGGTCTCACGTACATCAAGGACCCAATCATCTGGCGATACATCGTAGCATTAATCGTATCTGATGAAGCATCACTCAATAGATTCATGTTTGAGGCCATAGGTGTGGTCATGGCCTTGCAGTCCATCATCCTGAACCTCTTTAGAATCTCTACTGCATACTTCCCTTCTCCACACCTCCATGCCTAGAAAATAGTGCATTGACACATAACATGAGCATCACTAGTCTTCCACCTTCAACCTTGAAGCAAAGGTTGGAATCCACTTTATTCTTAGTAAAGCCTAGATTCATCAGTAATCTATCCATCCTGTGGTACCATGTCGAACCTCAGTCACTCCCTCTAAAGTGGAGCATCATACTCCCTCTATCTTCTATACTCTATGCACTAAAATATTCTATACTGGAGTGACAAGTAGCTTCCTATGCTATTAATATTCTATGTATCCATCTAGGATCACTGGATACCAAGGTCCTCTATCTCTGAAAGCATTCTTCTCGCACCCATCTGTGAGTTTTTCATCCTTTATCAACCTTGTAGCAAAGGTTAAGATATTCATCAAGCTCATCATGTATGTGTTATCCCATGGGTGTCTTCTGAACTCGTACAAGGCCTTCTTTCATTTGCAGACATGATTATGTATGTCATGTGACTTCACTTCCAGTGGTTGCAAATGTCTCTTCATAGTCTATGCCTTGTAACCCATGATGTTTCCAGCTACTGCATGATGGAACTACGAATTTCCCTTCACGTATCGATACTGCATCCTACACATCATTCCTCTTGAACTGATCTTCCCTTTTTTCTTGGAAGGTTCTACTTTAATGATTTCACTGCATTTGTCATATTATTTTTCATTTTGAAATGTCGTCACTTGTTCTTCAGAACAAGTCTCATCCTTCTTTGCTTGTATGCGATATTTCCTACAAGTCAAATGCATTTGTATGGTTAGAAACATTGCATAAGGAATGTCCATACTAGAAAATTCTTATGCATAAATATATGATCATGCAACTACTTTAGCCAATACAACATTCATCCATGTCTCACAGAAACTTTTCTAGATCCCTTCCATCTCTACCAGGACAACATTGAGATTGTGCACTAATCCAATATGTCGTCAAAGAGGTTTCATTCTAGATAAGTCGAAATGGAGAGTTGTATAGCACAATGAGCTACTTACCCATCACATGCATATTAATAGTATACTGTCATTAATGCAAACATCCTATCATGGATAATACATCAACTGAATATAAACAAATGCATAACAAAACAATATCATGAAATGACAATTGAATACTTATCTTTATTTATTTTGTGGGTAGACTTCTTCTTGAGCCTTCAGCTTCATCACCTTCTTCATTCATAATAGCATCGTTTCTTATCCAAATGTTAAGGTGGCTAAGAGGTTCTTCAAGAGTTGAGCTCTTCATATTCCTCATCGATTGAGGGATCTTCTTTGGATGGTGAGAGCTTGATCTTCAGTTGCTCCCATCTTCTCTTCTCTTCTTATGAGTCGAGCTTCTTCTTATTCTTGGATTTCACTGAAAGTATCACTTCCTTCTCACACACATTCTTTGAATGAATAAATCCCATGATCTTGGGAGGCCATTCAAGGTGGTTATCACCACTTCTGCATTCTCCACTTCTTCTTCTACCGCTTCAAGTTGTTTTGCATTCTGGATCTTCACATTCTTCAACTATTTTCACAAATCCATCTTCTGATTTATGTTCTTCCCTTCAAATAGCTTGGTCAAGGAATCAAACATCTTTGGTGTCTTTAGGAAAGATGCTTGTGGTACAAGTCGATCCGTGATTGAATCAACAATGATCTTCTTGGTCCTGACCAAGTTATTCTCGTGTAAGGCTTTGAGCCTCATCTCCCTCTGGAACTAGAACCTCTCTCCTTGTGTAGGTGTCCAATTCATTTTTTTTAGAGAGATCATATACTTCCATGCTTGGATTTTTCCAACTTCAACAATCTTATCATCAAGCTGATGTTATAGATCACTTTGAAATGAGTACCTCAAATGAAAATAGCAAAAGATTATATCTTACCGATTTAAGGTGTCCATCCTGGTTTAGGAGCTGGCTGATCTAGGGTTTATTAGAGAAACCCTAATTTTCAAAAATTGGAATATTTAAAATATGATTGGATAGAAATATATATCTCTTCAAATGGAGCTGTCTAATGTACTCCTTTTCTGAAAACAGTGGAGGGATGCTCCCGGAACAGGAAGCCCTATTTTTCCAATTTCTTATGCAGAAATGCATGTTACTGTTTCTGCGGTATCTCCAAAAATTTTGCTCCTATATGTATGAAATTTCTCACTGAGGTAAAATAGAATGTCTCTAATCCAAAACCACAGGTTTCATCAGAATTGGTTTCACCAATTGGGACTTATGATCATTTTCCCAAGGTGACCTGTTACAGGACTGTTCAGAACATCGAAGTTGTACGGACTGCCACATGTCACTCGTTCATCTTTTGAGTCTGACACTTAGACCACAGAAATTAAATTCCGTTCCCTTTATGGAAAATCTTCATAAATCACATTTGGAACTATGTAGCTCAATATATAGCAATTCTCCCTAGGTGTCCTGTTTAGGGATGAATTATGGAAGAGGTTGGAACTTTAAATTGGAAGGATCATATCTCCCAGAATATAGCGAATAAGATGCTGAATTTTGGACACAGTGTAAAGAAGTATTGTAGCCTTGGCCTATGAAATTTTCAGCTCTTGGTCCTTCTCCAAGCTCTGGATATAGAAAATATACCAAAACTTAGCAGTTTTAGTATTTAGGGTTTTTCTAGCTCGAGGTCAAACTAGGGTTTGACTTTCCTGGAGTTTCACCTCACCAAAAATCTTGATATAGGTCTCTAAACTTAGATTTTGATGAGGAGAGAAATCCTATGTTGGGCTCACTCAAAAATTCCTCTTCTGCAAGAAACCTTAATTTTCCGCACCAAAACTGAAAATGCTCGGAATCGAATTTCGCTTCGATAGAAAGATGCACCCCTCAATGGAGAGTCAACCTAGCATAATTTTTCTAATGGATTGTGGAGAGAGACCCAAAAATTAATAAGCCCTAGCTTCTGTAGCTGCACAATGTCTTCTTCTCAAGTTAGCTCTGATTCCATGTTAGAATTTTATCATTCAAGCTAGCATTATGATCTTAGGATCTTTAACTAAGAGAATAACATGCACAGCAATAAAACACAAGAGACAAGAGACACAAAGAATTTTTCCTCAAGGAAACCATAAAGGATAAAACCCCGCAACTTCCTCAGAGATAGAATCATCACCAAAGGTAAAACTTGAAAACATAAAGATGATCTCCTTGACAGCAACAGTCTCTCTCTTATCCCAGCGAATTCTCTTTCTCACTCATGCACCCCAATGAGTGAGTGTGTGTGTGATAAATAGAGAGGCTCACTCTCTATTTATATTCTTTTGTTCACTTGAAACACACTCCAACATGTCAGCTTCACTTAACAATTACTTACGAGAGCTGACATCTCTAGGAGTGTCTAATAACCCTAGTGCCCCACAACTTGTGGAGACTTTGCCTCCTCCAACCAATAGGAGGGTAACACAACGGTGGGGACTATTGCCCCAACTTACAATGACTCACCTAAGGTCGACTTCACTAGGATATTCTAATAACCCTAGGTCCCCACAACTTGAGGGGACTTTAACCCTTGACCAATAGGGGGGTTACCCACAATGACTTGACATGACTTTCACATTATAGAAACTTCCCGATCGAAAAATTAGGGCATGACATGACTCAAGTACATCCCAGAATAAACATCGGGTTACAATAGATAGGAAATACAAGTGAATATATTCTAAAGTTACAATTACATCAACAAATGTTACATTACCCATGTGTTTGAATTGTGATGAAGATCATGCCAAGTGTGCGTGAAATCTAGTCACCCAAAGGCTCCACAAGCTTCCAAGTCTCTCCATGAATCCATGTCGCCTTATTTTAATATCATTTATGTGACCCATTTAAATGTGAATATGATAAACTAAAGTCCTTTTGGGTCACATATCCCCTTATTACAAAATGTATGTCCCCATCTCAACCTAGGGAACTAGTAGGTTGGTGAAACATTATTTGCAAGTAGTCTTATTTGGAAATTATTTAATTGGGTACATGGCATATCACCGACAAGATTAGGCTAGGGATTTCGGTTAATATGGTGAGTGAACACTCCAAAGCCACAAAAATTTGAAACTAGTATTGATTAAAGATAATCAAATCCATTGGTAGCAAAGAGTGCATGTCAGGAAAGAGCTTCTAACACAAGCGTTAAGCATGAGGTCAATCTAAATTAGTAATGGTCGTACCCCCCCTCTTTCTTATTTGGTGGGATATGAGTACATTATAGTATTTCAGTTAAGTGACAAGCCCTCGGAGTGAAATCACTTTCTTGAGATATCTAGTCTATGTGAGTTATCCTATACTGACGACTGTCTTACCCGACCACCGATTATGAAGTGGTAACCATAGTTTATTTTCCTAATCCATCACAGAGGATGTTGTGAGTGGGGGACACTTGCAATACATGAGACATACACAAGGTTGTTTCAGCTCCTTGGGAGGGTGATTAGCCAAGAGATAACACTTGCAACCCTGGTGATTGAAGAACAGTGTAACTATTTCTTGAACCTTCACTATTTAGTAATTTTTTAGGCGTGATCTCCCTTAACAGCTACTAGTTTTGGAAGGCCCTCTTAAAATCCAACTTTTCACTAATCCTTGGTTTTTTGGAAAGAAAGTTGTTTGTTCCTTCCTTAGGACATTTTAGTGGTGTGGACAGTTTACTTTTCTTGGAGTCTAGATTGCCTTTAGAACTGTTTGATTACATTTGATACATATTTCAATTATAAAAACAAAAATGTTTCTCTCCCGACCCGCCAATCACGGTGACAACGAGGTGAGTCACCAGAACTTGAAGGCCTCGCTAAAACATGGATACGAATACAAAAAAAAACTTAGGATACTTTGAAACTGAACCATTTTTAAATTCAATTAACAATAATAGAGAATATCAACATCAATCTAATCCTGAACCATCTACAAAAATAGTTGATAATATTGTTCCATGTGAAATTAAAACAATAGAAAAACATACAGTTGATCATGCTAATCTACCTTTAAATTTTTCAGACCCAGTAATACTTGTGGTAAACGAATCATTGGATAACCTCAACCCTCTTTTCACATATTCAAATAACATGCAAAATCCTACACTTAACCCTTCGGATTCTTTAGAAGCTCTAGGAACCACACCAGTACAACCCCAAATGGTCATTGGAGGAGGTAATACCTCCAATTCGACCCCATTGACAATCTCAATAGTCAACATGCATATTAATAACATAAGTTCAACCAACACTTCAATGCCAGTTGGTACAGTTCTAGGTTCCAATCCTATAAGTATATCCACTTCATATATAGCTATCCCTACAGGAGGGTGTACCTTATCAAATATGGGTTTCCCATATGTTGGGGCTAATCAAGGTCAAAACTTACAAGGATTTAATTTGAATCCTTTTGGTCAACCTAATACTTTTTTAGGTTCCACTTCTAGAGGAAACTCTACACCTTGGATAGGTAATATTCCTAGTGGAGGAAATGGACCTTGGAACATGAATACCAACTGGATAAATAATCCGCAAACGAGTGGAAATGTACCGGGGGGTTATCCTCCTGCTAATCCTGGAACAATGTCTGGGGGAAACCCTACACCCCCAACAACCACTATGCCAAGGGAATTCCACCTATCAATCCTATCTTGAAAATGAGTGGTGCCAGTCTTGGAAGTAACCAATATTTTGAGAACATACCCCCACAGGGGGGGAATCCACATTGGAATACTTCTCCAGTACAAGGGAAATATCCTTGGAATGTTCAAATCCCAGGAAACTATAAACCTTGTTGGATTCCACATCCATGAGGAGATAATTCACCTTTCAATGCCATCCCACAATGGAATGGACAAACTCTTGGGAATAACCAATCTTTTAGGGGTCCTCCTTTTCAAGGAGGAAATCCACCTTGGAACGTAAATCAAACCCTAGTTCAGTGGAACTATCAAGTTCCACCCACATATCAAACATCTATGATGGCACTTATCAAATCATCGTTTCTAGCCACATTGAATATAGCAGGTTCATCCCGACTGACCAATGATCATGTTCAACAAATGAATGGATGGCCAACCATACCAATCAAACTTCCATCGGACATACCCAAGTTTGATGGACGACCAGGGGATGATCCATTGAATCACATGATGACATTTAATTTATGGTGTTCATCCAATTCCCTAGTTGATGATAGTATTAGGTTAAGGTTGTTTCAGCGGACCCTCACAGGCACTGCTGTGAAATGGTACATTGAATTTTTGTGTAACACATTCATATATTTTTCACCTTTAGCCATGGTATTTTTTACACATTTTCAATTGCCTATCCTCTATGAGATGGGTACTGAACTTTTGACTTCGTTTAGGAAATCCACTTCTAGCCACATATCTAATCTTATACATGAGTGGAGGAGACGTTGAAGGCTTATTAAAGAAGAAATACCAAATCAATTCTTAGCAAACTGGTTTGTGAACTCAATATTTCCTACTCTTTCCAAATATGTAGCTATGTCAGGAGCCATGACCGAAGAACAACTCATTCAGATTTCCCAACAAATGGATTTGATATATTCACAATTAGACACACATTATGATTTAATACCTCTTGATGTGAGACTGGCGTCTGATCCATCTAGGCCATCAAAAGGAGCTCATGTTGATGGTGTTATTGGTTTTGTCAGTAAAATTGGCCAACTTACCCAACAAATGGGACAAGTGTCTGTTCAAACTTCTCAACCCATAGCTGGCTAGGAAAACCAGCAACTTGCAAATCCTACCCAAACTTCGGAAATCCTCACGGGTCAAGCCACAAACCGAGAAAAATATATATATATATATATATATACAAATTCTAATTTTGGGATAGGATATGCACCTAGAATGAATAATCAACCAGAAGGAAATCGGGAGAAATAGAAAAACAAGTATCCTTGCAAAATTTGTCTAGGAGATCATTCTACTCACCTATTCCTGCATATGGATGGCATTCATTAAATTTTATCTCAACAAAGTGGACCATAGAAACCTTTTCCACAACAACAATAGATGGTTTCTACGACTCTGATACCTCCACCCATTGCCGACATCTTTCGATTAGATAATGAGGTTAATGTTCAAACAAGGGCTCATTCCTATGACACGCCACCTAGTGTTTCGGACCCATCAGGATCACAACCAAATGGTTCTTTCACCATTGAGAAACTAACTATTGAGATAGTGCCTTGATCCAAAAGGGGTTCTACGTAAAACAACTCATAATCCTAATGTGAGAGCAACTCAAAACTATAGTATAGTGGAATACTTAGCTGAAGCGCCTTGTGCCATGTCGACCATGGAGGTATTACAATTTTTTTCAACTCAAAGAAAATCACTATTATCTTCCATTGGCGCAATCGATCCAAATGATACTAGTTTGATCACCTTTGACTTAGGGCATTCAACATGTAGGCTTCGATCACATATCACTTTTCATATTAAAGTGTTATTACATGGGGTGAATGTTTTTCAAACCATTATAGATGAAGGAGCCTCTACTTGCATCATGTCATTAGGATGTTGGAAATATTTAGGATCACCTACTTTGACACCATCCCACACAATACTCAAAGCATTTGATGGACACTTGTTCCCTCCTCATGGACTTATTACGGTTTGCCCAATTGAATTGGGAGGTAAAACAGTTCAAGTTGATATTGAGGTAGTGGATGCACCCATAGACTATAATTTTATATTAGGACGTAGTCGGATACATGTAATGACGACACTAGTACCTAGAGTATTCCGAGTAATTTGGTTCCCCCACTAGGAAAAGATTGTTACAATCGATCAGTTAGATTACTGCACACCTGAAATCAGTATCAACTTAAATGTACCTTTTATGGGGAATCCAAAAACAGTGATTCAAGATGTGGGAGTTGGGATGTTCAAAGACTCTTCCCTCGTCGGAACCTTCACAATCCCACCACCAACATCTACCCTCAAAATGCTCCAGTTTTCGCCATTACAACAGAATATCACTTTCCATTAACCGTTTTTACTAAATCCACTACAACGATGGGTTCCACTTCATTCTATGGAACTATGGTTGTCACATACCCCAAATTGAAAAAACATTTTATGTTTTAGGAGACATTATGTTTTAATTTTATTATAAAGTTTGTAATTATTGACCAAGTGGGGTCAAGGATAATTGCATTTAATTGCTGAATATATTATTAATTAATAAATAAAAGATGAGACAACAGCTTAAGGAGGTTGTTAAATGAGTGTTTACTGGTCACTTGGTGTAATAGGCTGGGTTGAGAGGAGATTGACACTTGGCAGCATCCTCAAACTACTTCTAGTTGTTGCAGGAGGCAACTTCCATATTTTTGTGGTCATGTTCCCCAAGAAAGTGGAACAAGAGCAGGTGGCTCATTAAGTGAAAAACTGACCCAAAAGACCTAGGCATGTTGATAAAACTACCCATTGAATTCAGCTAAGGCTGCTCATTCTTTACTTTTGAAATTTCTCAGTGAAATTGGTGCACAATAAATTCAATGGAGGGGACAGGCAGAAGTGTTTGAGTGGAAAGTGTTGATTTACTGAACTAGTGCAGTTGTTTTGAGCTGAGTTCTTACTGCTACAGGAAGAAATATTACTACTAATTACTCTGTGGAGTTGTGGAGGTTTCTGAACCTATTCTCACACCCAGTGCTTTCAACCAGGTGGACCAATAGATAGGCTCGGGGGTCCTAAGATTTGCAGCTCAGCTATCTCCAGGAGTTGGTTGGGAGGAACGGGCTCCTTAGGTTGTTGTCTCCTCTGCTATATTACCAGGTTCTACATGTTATTTCTAATTTTTTTATGCAAGTATAGAAATCTGGAATGTATAAATTTAGGATTTGATGCATCTATATGACTATTTTCTTAACTATTTAAATATTGTATCAATCTAAGATTTATAAGTTATGTTTCAGTTATGTATTAGAATAAATGATTTAGGATTAGTGAAAATTTATTGATGGATAAAAATACCTGACTGCATTTTTCCACACCTTCAAAAAGGTAGTACTCTAGTACAGTAGGTGAAAATAAGTATGATGAATAAATCAAATCAAGAAGTGTAGGATTATGTTTAGTTACTTTCTATTGATTCTTTATAGGAATGTTTACAAGAAAGATTCCTCTATTTTTTAGAACTTTCCTTACTTAGATTACATCTATTTAAAACATAAACAAAAACTATCATATTATTTTTAATAGTAAAAACAAACAACAATGCAGAGTATGTTTTAAAATATAATAACCATATTTTTTGGGGTCAAAAACCAAAACAAGTAACCTGTTTAGCTGCATCCAAAACTTTATTATTTATCTAATCTTATATATATATATATATATATATATGGAACAATCTGCTTTACTATATTTACAATAAACATAGTTATAATAATAACCAAAACTAAAATTAAAACTAATTTATTATAATAATAATCTAGTCCATGTCATGAAGTCGAAACCTACAACCAAGGGAAATTTTCTCTTCTGACTGTTCTTAACAAAAATAAAAAATGATGGACTTTTACAAACAGTGAAACCTCGGCTTTATCTTTTATCATATTATTCCCATATACAAGTAAATAACCGCAAGGTATTTCAAAATTTCATTATTTTAAACTTAAATATCCAGCACAGAAAACCCTATAGTCCAAGTCTTCCATAGACTTTCTTCAAACACAGGTCAGGCCAAACTCTTGTTTCAATACAGTCGAGTGTTTCCAGAATTAAATCAACAACGTATAAAATTTCCAAACCCTACTTTTTATATAATTTACTTTCCAACAAAATAGAGTTATGGCCAAATGGCCTTTACAAGAAATTCTTCAAACATTCAAGTCACAGCCACACAGCCTTTCCAAGCAAAGCAATGTACAATGTAGCCACAGCAAGGAAGTTTGAATCTCAATGAAACAACATCATCCAAACCCCACACATCACCACAGAAGAAACCTTAGGTTGTGGAGCCGAGGCTTACCAATCAATCAAGCAATGTTGGCAACCCCAGGTCATAACTATTTTTCCCAGCTCATTTCTCCATGCTCAGCAAGAGGTTGTGTGTCGAAACCTCCTCCTTTCAACTCTGCATATTTTCAAGATTTAAATGACAGTAAATTTTCTATTTATTTACCGTTCGATTAAGGTTAAAAGAAAACTTGATGATAGCCAAATAAATAGATATAAAACAACTAAAAGGGTTTACCCGTTCCAGTATCAGTACTTACGGCCGTTAAGATTTCTTTTGCAAACCTCCAAGTATACAACCACGCTGAAAGATGGGGAAGGAACCAACGAAGAAAACACCACAACAAGAATTGTTCAGAAGAAAACACTCCCTAAGGACCTCAACAAGAACGGGGAAAATAAACAATAAGCCACGGCAAAACCCAATTCTTCCAACTGTTAGTGCAAAGCCACAATGAAAACTGCGAGCTTAGACCCAGAGTTCACTGCTATCAAGAACAAGGTTTTAGCTTGGTTGATACACGGGTGAAGACAATCGTAGAGCTAGGTTTTGGCATCGAAGGCCATCACTTGCAATGGCAAAACAATGGAACCAATGGCCATAAAGCCATGATCCTGGAGGCACTTTCAACAGCAGAGAAGGATAGGGTAAATAATGCATGATTTTAGGGTTGGAACAGTTTTGTATTAGGGTTTACCACCAACCAAAACCCTATCCACTAACATATGTCCACGTGGATTCCACTTGAACTTTGATTTGTGGGTGTTGCTCTATAGTTCGAGAGCGTGAAGTGAAGCCTGCATCAAGATTTTCATAACCTTTGTTAATATTGGTATACTTATTTTATTATATAAACACCATTATAATGAGTAATAGGTTATGCAAAAAGGCTATTCATAACCTATGTTAGTACATTAGTTAAAAGCATATAAGTATAAGATTCCAAGTATAGAGATGCTTTAGCATGATTTTTGGGTAAGGGTATTATAGTTTAGTTTTGCATAGATAGGGTAATAATTATTACATAACATCTTTTAGTGAGAATTAATTCATGCAAAGACTTAGGTTAGTTATGTTCTTTAGGTAATGAACTCTCCATCCGTTAAAAACAAAGCATTAATACTACATGTATAACCTTATAATGTTTTTCTTTTTGCATTTTCACCTGGTAAATACCTAGGCAGATTGTAAAATTATACTCTGTATAATATCATTGGTTTCAAATTTATAAATTCCATTTCTTGTATACCTTATGAAAACGCCTAGACTTAGGTATTACTTGCTTATGTAACATTCGAATGTATGTTGATACAAACACATATAAATTACCTTGGTAACAAGTAATAGTGTATTGCAAGTTTTAGTTTGCAAAATTTATCCTTCTCTAGATTTGTATGTAGGATGTAATATAACATCAAAAGGATAAAAATATGATGTACAAATTATATTCAAAGCTAGGTAGAAAACATCTATTTCTAATTATGCTTGGATTTCCAAGTACTTACGCTTATAAATTATTAAATAAGAAGCAAATATACAGGCAAACATGATGACCTTAAACCAGGAATAAGAAGGATAATAATTTAGACCTCAATCGTTGTGTAACAGCTTAACAATTTCAATATTTGGAAAAGATACAGGTTTGACGATACCTTATTTTTCTCAAAGATATAAATTAAACAAATATTCTAGTATTTTACTTTTGCTAGTTGAGATAATTAATCTCAATCCTGAAACTGGGATACAAAACATCTTACCTATAAATAGACCTGTACAAGAGTCATCACTTCACTGCATTAGCTAAAAAGCTAAGTAAGCCTCAAACATGAACTGAAGTTCCTTCAGTTAAGCAGAAGACAAACTTTAGTACATAGTAAACAAACAGTTGTTTTCAACTGATCTTTTTACTTACTAAATCAATCTTTCAATACTTAAATATGAATGTAGGTAGCGAAGTATGCAGTTATAAAAATTAATAAAGGAATTGGTTTTAGTTTCTAGATTAGACCCTTTAAAATGATAATTGTTAGAGGTTAAGTTACCCACATCATCGATTTTTTTAAACATTAATTGTCACAAGAAAGTTTTAATTTTTTATGAAATTTTGGAGTATTACAATGGTATAGGACATCCATGTCCAAACTAGTGAAGGAAAGGAAATAAATTCAGAAAAACTTGATGAAACTAAGACTAGCACACCTCTGTCTTCTATAGAAAATTCATATCAAGTTATTCAAAATGATTTTGCAGACTTGGATCAAACTCATTTTCTAAAGGAGGAAAATGAACCATACACATCACCTGTATGGGCTATCAATACTCCCAACACTCATCACCTCTTAGATCAAACATTTTCATCTGATGAAGCTATCATGGAAGTCATGAATATCTCAGAACAACCCTGGTACATGCATCATCGATCATCATTTTTATCTAAATCAGATTCATTAGAGGTCAAACCTAAAAAAATTTAACTTAATGATGATATGGAAAGGTACAGATTCCCTGTCCAAACACACGACGTGCTTTCAAAAGGAAATTTGGAAAACATTTCAAAAAATATTCCTATTAATATATCCATTAAGCCTGGCATTGTCGAGAATATCAACATAGGTGTCTATTGCTCTCCGGAGGAAATCACACAATATACTGCTCTATTCAAAGAGTTTCATGATGTTTTCTCTTGGTCATATGAAGAAATACTGAGCATCAATCCTAGTATTGTCGAACATAAGATAAAACCTATACAACATAAGTTATGTCTAGTAAATCCTAAGAAATTTGTTGCCAGAAAAGAATAAGTAGAAAATCTATTGAAAGTTGGCTTCATTTACCCTGTACCTTTGACTGAATGGGTATCCAATCTTGTTCTAATCAACAAAAAAAACAACAATCCGAGTTTGTACTGACTTTAGTGATTTAAATTTGGATTTTCCCAAAGATAAGTATCCCACACCCTTCATTGATAAGATTATATATGAGTGTGCCAGTAATGAAATCTTTTCATTTATGGATGGATTCTTTTGTTACAACCAAATTCAGATTAAGAAAGAAGACCAACATAAAATGGATTTCATTTTCCGATGGGGCACTTTTGCATATCGAAAAATTCCTTTTGGCCTTAAAAACATCGGGGATACTTTTCAAAGAGCCATGGCATATGCTTTCCATGATATTAAAAAAATCATCAATGTTTATCTTGATGGCTTGACACCCAAATCTAGGAGAAGAGCTTAACACTATGCACATTTATGTGCCATTTTCCTTCGATGTCATCAGTATAACATTAGATTGAATCCACAAAAATGCATATTTTGTGTGGATTCTAGGATATCACTTGGTTTCATTGTATCCAAGGATGGAATAAGGGTAGATACCCTTAAGGTTGAGTCAATATTATAGTTACCTTGCCTGAAAACAATTAGGCAGCTTCAAATCCTACAAGGAAAAGCGAAATTCTTAAGAATATTTATTGTTGATTATGCTAAAATTTATAAAGGTTGCATGTGTCTCTTAAAACAATATCCACCATTCATCTTGGATGACCAAGCTCAACTCTCTTTTGATGCAGTGAAACAAGCCCTAGTGTAAACCCCGGTGCTTAGTCCTCCAGACTATACCAAATATTTTTTACTATATTTGACAGCAACCGAATCCACTTTAGGGATGGTTTTGGTCCAAGAGGATGATTCATGTTGAGAACATGTCATATATTATCTTAGTAAGGGCCTTTTTGGCCCTGAATTCAGATATTCTTAGGTAGAGATGCTAGCCCTGGCAGGTGTTCATGTTGTCCAAAGACTTAGACATTATATACTTCCAAGAAAAATGACTATAGTGACTGAAATGAACCCCATGAGACACATTTTGTCCTGTCGAATCATCAGGGGAAAGTACTCAAATGGATAGTAATTTTGCAAGAATTTGAACTCAAATTTGTAAACGCTAAAGCCAAGAAGTCATTAACATTTGCAGAATTAGTGTCTGAGTTACTCGGCAATAAAGACGAAACAATAGAAGAAGAGTCTTGGGAAGACGAACATTTATTTCTCATTGCCACTATTGATCCTTGGTAGGGAACATTGATTATATATCTCCAAACCCAAAGGATTGATGCTCAATTTTATAGCATTGAACGACGTTGTATCTGATACCAAGCATGAAGATACCTCATTATTGGGGATACTTTATACCATATCGGAATAGACTTAATTTTAATATGTTGTATGTTACATGAAGAAGATAATAAATTATTGAATGATTTCCATGCAGGATCATGTGATGGTCATATTTCTGGGTGGGAAACTGCTCAGAAAATATTGTGTGCATGCTACTTTTGGCCCACAATCTTTAAAGATTGCATTAATGTCGTTAAAAAGTGTCATCCTTGTCAAATCTATACAAGAAAAATGCGCACATATCTTGCTCCATGAAAACCTGTGTGAAAAAATGATTCATAGCAAGATCTAGGAGCTAAGGGAATCCTCACAATTCAAGATTACTCACAAATTATGCAGAAAACAGTGAAAAGAGTGAAATTAACACATAGAAATGGTGTCAATAACTAAAGTTTCTATTATTGTACATCATGTAAATATGTGTGGTACATATTTATAATACAATGGGAGAGAATCATTATCCTTAGGAGGAAAATTGGTTGCATACATGTGGAAAGCTTAGATTGGACCTCAAACCCCCCTAGGTTGACCAATAAGCTCCCAAACCACCTTAAACAAACATGAATGGCCATGTGAACATGGGTGAAGCATTCTAGGACATAAATTAGGGTAGGATAGGTGTGGTGGAGTGCATGGGTGAGTGAGAGTGGCTCTAGGCAACATTTAATGGTCCAAAATGGACAAAAACCACCCAAATACATGCATGGACGCCTCTGCTCAAACCAGTTCCTTGTTTTAAGGAGTAGGAGTGCCACAAGAACATAAATTTCAAATTCATGCTCTTATTTACCAAAAATATGGCACTTGGGTGCATTGATGGGTCCAAAACCCCCATATACCTTGCTCGACCAACATAACCAAGGTGTGGACCATATGACATAAGTACAAGACAAATGAAAATGTGTCCTAGGTGTATGTGACCATGGTTATAGGTGGTATGATGCTCTAACACCCCCCCTTAAACCTGACTTAGCATAACCACATCAATAATTGAGGCCTTAATAACTAAGGCTCAAGTCACCTCTTTCAAAAATTTATTTGTGCATGATGTAAAAACGAGGAAAGAGGTAAAACCTCATGGGGAAAATCCTCCCTTAAAAATGGACATGATGTAGAGGTTATCAAAATGTATTCAATGGGTATTCCTTTTCACTTAAATGAGATGAATTAACAAATCCTTGGTGATAGACTTGGTGAAGATGTTGTGGATGCCAAAATCATGCATTAATGTGTTGTAGACAAAGAACATGCGGAGAGGCCCCTTGAAGGTCATCATTTGTTGATGGAGGAGCATCATAAGAATGATTTTTGGTTGCAACCATACTCTTATCTAGAAGCATAATCAATAATGGAAAAGATATCTCTACAAACGCTTTCCCAAAGAGCATCAAACGACTCAACAAAATCAGCTTCATGT
This sequence comes from Pseudotsuga menziesii, assembly GCA_001517045.1. Classification (NCBI taxonomy): domain Eukaryota; kingdom Viridiplantae; phylum Streptophyta; class Pinopsida; order Pinales; family Pinaceae; genus Pseudotsuga; species Pseudotsuga menziesii. Next base: position 157,279 of record LPNX010977118.1, read on the forward strand.
GTAGTTTCCATATCATGAATTAAACCATGAATATTCTTCCCAATTTCATGAAGCACCTTCAAAAATATGTAACAAAGCTCATGAGGATCTGAAATATCAGAATAGAAGTCATATACAGCAGGAAATATCAAAGGTATACTGTATCCATGAGTGAATGGGTCCATAGCGGGAAAAGAGTGAGCAACTAGATCATACTGACAGTTGAGCGAACTTGTATAGTCTAGAGATTTGAAATTTGAACCATAGGTGGTGAGAACAAGTCCAAACATGCGGAACAGTAGTCCCATGAAGGCCAATGGCATCGTTGTCCAACCAATGAATGATATGCAAGACATAAAAACAACATACACAATTGACATAGTATTGGAAACAATGCAATTTTGAGATTTTCCAACTAGCAAACTTGAGAGTTGTTGGGTCTTATGGGAATCAAATGGTTGGGGAAATGATTTTATGATTGTCATAAATGTTATATGAAAATCCTGTCACCATCATGTGATAAGACATTTGACATACCTACTTGCCCTGAATCCTAACTTCTGGAGTGGAAACTCATATCATTTGTCAATCTTTTCATACAAATTCCCAACACCATGCCTGACCCTTTATCCATACACGGTACCCTTGTTTGCACCGCCCATACTCTGTTTCCCACAAGTGGTGCCACCACTTATGGCCCTTGGTCCATAAGCAGTTATTACCAGAACCACTCTGTTATTGAAGGAGAAACGTGGTACCCTAGGTAAAAAGGGAAAAAGAGAAGTTTCTCGAGGCTTCTAGATGATAAGCCTCATGTCCTCCCTTATCCCTACTGTTGTGGGTTAGTTGAGCTCGAGATACCTCATCCTAGGATCTTAGAGGCCACCTCACCCACTGATCTCTCAACCATCCCTATCCATCTAGCCTTATAAATACAATCTTATGGCCATGGTTGAGGGGGAGAACTCTTAAGGCATTGTTATGTTGTTTGATTGATCACTTGGTCCATATCATTGGAGAGCATAGAGAGAGCTAGAGTCGAAGCTTATGGGGATGAGAATGCTTGGTTTCATGGAGATCCATGTCAACACTAAGGCTTGGTTGTAAACTTATTCATATTTCTCTAATGCAAGTTAATTTCTATCCCACATATATTGTTGATGTTTGATTTCATGTATATGTTGTTAGATTCCTTAGTCACTAGCATAGATTAGTAGATCATATTCTGGTTGCTTTGATCTGTTTCATGTTGAGCTTATTGCAGGTACATAGGGTGACTATCAAAGCATTGTATTCCAGGTATCTACGGCATCTAGGGAGAGTCTTCAACCTCTGTCTTCTATTTGTTTTGGATCTGAACCATTCAGACCAGTGGAACACCTTGCTGTCCTCATGAGGTGAAATATTCTAGCTAACAAATCTAGCGACTTCGCTGGGGAATGAAGTTGTATATCAGTTGTTCTGATATTCCTCAATCTGCAACTCTTGTCTGAATCCAGGATCCTTCTTCAACTCTCTTCAGTCAAATCTACTCTCTAACAGACTCCATTTGGGTTTGAAACCCCCAGATCTGTTCAGATATGAGTCATTTCGGTCTTTTATGCTCTGTTTCCATACTCAATTCAACAGTATTTGCCTTGATCTAGCCTTTTTCTGACTGGATCCTTCGCTCTTCTTGTGTTTTGGTCATCTATAAGGAACCACACCTATGTTGTGTATGAGAAGCGGTGCCACCACCTGAACAAAGTGGACAATACGCAGTGCCACCGCCTGTAACCTGTTGACAAGAAGCGGTGCTGTCTTGGAAATTCTCTGTCAACACTTGAGAAGCGCGGTGCCAAGTAGGCATCATTCCAAATCCCTTTTTCGTTATTTTTCTTTGCAAAAATTTGGATTTTGATTACTTTCAGTTCTACTAGTAAGACTTGTGTTACTGAATCTGATGCTTGTGGTTTGAGTTTTTATGGTTTAAGATTGATTTGAGTGGAATTTCAAAAGTTTGATTAAGTCTTTTGATTGTTCATCCTCTTCTATGCTTGTTGGTTATGTTTACAAAAGGATTTCTTGTTGTCTGAAAAGCTTAGGGTGTTATTTAAAAATCTCTTTTCGTTTCTACTACATAGACTAAAAGAAGAACACTAGATTAGCTTCTAGGTTTCATTTCTTATTTGCATAGTAAACTTCTTTTTCCTTTCTTTAAAAAAGAAATTGTTTTACTGAGACTAGGATATCATCATTAAGCATTGGACATTGGTTTTCTGATTGGCTTTACAAGCTTTCAGAACCTTTATGATCTTTCGTCTCTCATGCATTTAGAGCTATCTCGATCAAAATAAAAAAAAATGGTGGTTTTAAGTTAGATTTGCTTATGTTTGAGAAATTTGAAAAAATAGAGTGCATTTGCATATAGGTGTGCTTCTTGTTTTTCTTTTAGGAAAAGATATTCTTCCCCTTCTCATTTGCTTTCGGAAAGAAGAAATCAGTTTGGAAAAGTGTTTGCTTGTCTTTGTTTGATGTTCATGACTATTGTGTGGAAGTATTTTTTGCTTTTTGAAACAAAGGGAAAACACTCTCTTTCCCTCCTGTAAGTAGGCATACTGAAAGGTAAAGTGATTATTTTTCACTAGCATACTGCATGGTTTTACTTTTCTGTCAAAACATCATGCATTCACCTAACCGTACAAGTTAAAATTAATGGTAGTTGTAGGTTAAAATTTACGTAGTAACTTGAGTGGTAGGTTAGAGATGTGTCCGGGCGTCGTTAAGCGTAGGAGCTGTCATTATTTGTCAGCATTACATTTTGGGACTCGCGCGGTTCTTCCACGTACCGTTGGTATATTGAACAGACTTTCATGCACCCTTGAGGTATATAGAAAGGTACTTCATGTACTCGATTGTATATCGGAAGGCCCCTTATGTACGGTTATACATTACACAGCACTACTACCGATTCGAGCTCCCACGTACCTTGAGTATATCGGGAGACCCCACTAGGGTACCTTATCTATCTGAGAAAATCCCTTTGGCCATCTTGTTTGGAGCCATACACCAAAAATATCATTCAGGGAGATTACTATGCACGTACACTCGAGGTATATCATGAGTGGCGCCTTCTTGACAATCCTAGTGAGAGACCTGACTTTTGAACTCCTCCTATCACTTTAAGTGTGCTTACTTTGACCTATAACTTGTGTAGGGAATTTCTTTTTGGTTTTTTTTCTAGATTTTCATACCCTAGGTTAGTTAGGAACTGTACAAACTGGCTGAGTTAAGATAGTCCAGAAGAGTACAGTGCTTGCCACCTGATTTTATTCCTAGTTCAGGAGAAAATCCTATGGAAGTTATCAACCAAGGAGCTTCTACCACCTCCCAAGTGGGAGATAATGTGGTTGTGGAAAGTGGAGTACCATATTCTTCACACTCGCCTCCCTTGGTCCAACAACCTTCTCAGGGAGATTCCTCATTCCATTCTCCCGTGGAAGGACGTGTTGATGATACTGCTCGCCAGGATTTTGGTCCTAATGCTTCATTTTGGGAAACCCCTGTAGGTCGGGCCATTTCTTCATTTGGCACTCGTGGAATCTCTTCTAAAATTGAAGAAGAATGTAGGAAATATCATTCTTTCATTCTCCATGCAAAGGAGATTGATAAGAAAATTGATGACATTTTAGGCCCAACACTACCAAGGTCCACATCTATTCCTAGGGGATATCGTTCACTTGCCAAATCTATGAGACCCATTGAACCGATTATAGATCGTCCATTGACACCCCGCAACCTAGTTCAATATACCACCCCTACCACCTCTCATGTTATGTCTATACCTAATTTTCCTAGGTCTTCTGTACCTGATATTCAATCTTCAATTCCTATTTCATCTACACCTTCTAGTGCCGGAGGGAAACCCCCGGCATGACCTATGTTATTTGACACCGGAATTGTTACTAGTCAAGGGAAGACCTCTAACATAGAACCATCTATAGTTTATGTCCCTCACACTCATTCTAATGTGGTTAATCCCCAATCCAGTTTAGGTCAACCCTCCAGGGCCCAACCTGTAACCATTCAATCTTCTGGATGTTATGGTTACCAAATACCTATAGGTAATATTAATCATCCACCCAATCCTAAAGGAATTCCATACCCTAGTAATACTTTTACGCCATGGGGGAAACCCAACTGGTCTTACATGCCATCTATAAGGGGGATACCTATACATACTACAGGAGGTGCTGGAGGACCCCCTTATGGAGGTCCTCCCCCTAGGGGACCTAATGGTCCCGGAGGATTTGGAAAATTTCCTTCTTATGGTCCTGGGGGAACTGGTGGCTTTCCTCCTTCTAGCCCTGGAGGGTCTGGTGGCCCTCCTCCTAGTGGTTTCAGTGGCTCTGGAAGTTTACCTCCTCCTAGTGGTCTACCCCCTGGTGGTCCTGGTGGTCCTAGTGGTCTCGGTGGTCCTGGTGGCCCTAGTGGTCCTCCTCCTGGAGGCCCTGGTGGTCCTAGTGGTCCTGATCCCGGAAATCAACCCCCTACGGGTGGATCTTCCGGTATTTCTTCGTCACAGCAACCTGTTTATCTGTCCACTTATGGTCCTACTGGTAATTATATGCCATATCAATATTACCAATATGTTCAGCCCAACCGACAGTTACCTTTCCTAGAAACTTTGGACTTACCTGATCTGTCCAAGTTGATTAATGACCCCATTCAACACAATCCCTCGTGGCCCCCTATTTCGGTAAATTTACCATCGGACATCCCAAAATTCGATGGGAAACAAGGAGACGATCCGAAGAACCATGTGAGGACATTCCATTTGTGGTGTTCTTCAAATTCCCTCATGGATGACTTCGTTCGGTTATGACTCTTTCAGTGAACTTTGACCGGTACAGCTGCGAAGTGGTACATTGAACTCCCACAACATTCGTTTGTGGATTTTGGCTCGCTAGCAATTGTGTTTCTTACACATTTTCAGCTCCCTGTTCATTATGAAATGGGTACTGATCTTTTAACCTCTCTGCAACTAAACACCTCCACCCACATATCCGATCATATTCATGAGTGGAGAAGGCGGAGAATGCTTATTAAGGGCCCTATTCCAGATTAGTTACTAGCCGATTGGTTCACCAAATCCTTGTTGCCTTCTATTGTCCGAGATGTGGCTGTGGGAGGTGTCGTTACTAAAGAGCAAGCTATTAGTCAGGATCAGTACCTAGACTTGGTTTATTCCCAGTCTGGCATTCTTTATGACCTGATCCCTCAAGCTCCTTGCCCCAGCACGGATCCTGCCAAGCCACCAGCAGAAGTACCTGTTGATGGGATTGTTGGTTCATTCTAGTCCCCATCAATGGTGAAACCTACCAAGCAAACCCAAAATGCCCCATCTACTCCTTCGACTCCTAAATTTTCCGTTGAGGTCAATTATATTCAAAGTACTCAAAACTCGGGTAATAAAAAGAAAGGTAGAAATTGAAATAAAAAACCTGGAAACTAGCCGGAGACTCCACGACCAACCAATGGTGATAACGACAAAGGGAAAATAAAAGTGAAATATCCCTGTCTGCTATGCGGTGGTGACCATTTTTCAAAGGAGTGTCCTCGTCGAGACAAAATCTCCCAATTTTTGAATTCCAATCCCAAACCTTTAGTACTTACAGATCCTTTTCCCTCTCAACAACAGCTAATAGACCACATGTCTAGTCAGGGTAATTCCAATTCGTCAGAGGAAATTCATATGATGTCCTCAGATACCATCCATCTGCAAACTTGAAGTTAGAATTATGATAAACCTATGGATAAAAAAGAAGATCATTCGTCTTCAGGGAAAGCCCCTTCTACTAGTTCTCCTGAGTCCTCGTCTACTGTCCCCTTGTCCATCGAGAAGCCTACTCTCGACATCATTTTGCACCCACCTAAGAGTACTCTTCGGAAGGCAGTATTTAATCCCAATTCCCAAGCTGCTCAATTTTATAATGTGGTTGAAGATCTCACTTAGGCACCTTGTGCAATGTCTACCCTAGAAGTGCCCCAAAGTTGCCCTACACAGAACAAAAACCTGTTGACTGTATTAGGAGCTTTAGACCTGGATAACACCAACTTGATTCATTTTAATGTTGAGAACTATAATACTAGGTTACCACATAAACTTGCTTTTCAAGTCGTTACGAAAGTAGTTGGAAATAAAAATTTTCAAACGATCCTAGATGAAGGAGCTTCAACCTTCGTGTTGTCTCTGTCTTGTTGGAAAGCCCTTGGCTCTCTCGAGCTTGTAACATCACCTACCACCCTTAAAGCCTTTGACAGACGGGGTTTTTAGCCCCATGATCTCATGTCAGCCCTTGTGGTTGAGCTGGGGGGGAAAAACCATTTCCATCGAAGTAGAAGTGGTAGATGCCCCTTTAGATTACAATCTCCTCCTAGGACAAAATTGGTTCTATGCTCTGACTGTTGTTGCTTCAACAGTATTCCGAACTGTCCAATTTCCACATCTGGGGAGAATTGTTACTATTGACCATCTTGATTTCTGCATGCCAGATGTTTCTACCTCCATGGCTAATAACATCCCCATGTTAGGCCAGTCCCCTCCTCCTTACCAGTCGATTGGGGTAGGCGTGTTGAAAGATTCATCCCTCATGGGAGTTTTTCCATCCACTCCTCCTAGCACAGATTCCACGTCAGTGAATATGATCTCCTCATTTGATTATTAGCCTAACTGCCACTATGTTTTTGATTCCACCTCATTAAGTCTACACAAAGCTATGTATGATTCCATTCAAACCTCTTCCGATGATCACACTGATGATCTTCATCTAGTGGCCTCAGATCCTTACCAATTACCATATTGGTTAGAACCTTCTCTTCCCACTCTATATTATCTCTCTGAGACTTTTCCTTTCTACGAGTCCATTATTGAGATCATGATCACGGATGAGTCCATTTGGGAGGATCACCATCATAGATCCATGTTCCTCCCCAACACCAATTCTGTTAACCATGATTTTGGATCCTTGTTTCCTACTGATATTGTCAACGTTCCTCTAATTCCTATATTGTTGCAACATACAGATTCTGAAGGAAATCTTTGCAACATTACTCAAACGAACCCAATTGACATATCATCCAAGCCTGATGTTATCGAGCATGTTCGTGTTGGGAAAAACTGCTCCGCATATGAATTTGAAGCCTATAAGGCACTTTTTAAAGAATTTCGTGATATTTTTTCCTGGTCTTATGAAGAGATTTCAGGGATTGACCCTTCGATTGTGGTCCACGAGATTAAAACTTATCCCTCGACCAAACCTATCAGGCAAAAACTTAGCCAAGTCCATCCTCGAAAGGCTGCAACTATAAAAGCTGAAATTGAGAAGCTTCTGAAAGCTGGGTTTGTTTATCCTGTATCCCTGATAGAATGGGTGTCGAACGTTGTCCCTATCAATAAAAAGCAAGGCACCATTAGAGTCTATATCAACTTTAGGGATCTGAATAAATATTGTCCCAAGGACAACTTTCCTACCCCGCATATCGATCAAATTATCGATAGTTGTGCTGGAAGTGTCATCTTTTCATTCATGGATGGATTCTCCGGCTATAATTAGATTGAGATATTACCCTCCGATCAGCATAAGACGGCATTTATTTTCCCATGGGGAACCTTTGCATATAAGAAGTTACCATTTGGCTTAAAAAATGCTAGAGCTACGTTCCAGCGTCCGATGTCCTATGTGTTTCACAATGTCAAACACATTGTTGAACTGTACCCTAATGACCTCCCTGCTCATTCACATCGACGGGAGGACCACCCTGGTCATCTTAGAGAGTTATTCCTGAGATCCCATCACTATAATATACGGCTCAACCTGCATAAATGTGTTTTTTCCGTTGAGACAGGACGTCTGCTAGGTTTTGTGGTATCCAAAGATGGCATCAGGATAGATCCTTTAAAAATTGTCATCATTCTTGATCTACCAGCCCCAACTAATCTCTTTGAACTCCAAAGTTTGCAGGGGAAGGAAAACTTTCTCCGTCATTTCATGTGCAATTTTATAGAGAAAACACACGGTTATATGTGTCTCCTTAAGAAGAACACTCCATTCTTCTGGGATAACCAGGCCCAATGCGCCTTTGATAATCTTAAGCACACTCTGACTCATTCACCTGTGATACACCCCCTTGATTATTCAAAGGACTTTCTCTTGTATATTGTTTCCTCTGCTACTTCCATCGCTATGGTTTTAGCGTAGGACAATATCCACGGTTAGGAGCACGTGATTTATTACGCCAGTAAGAATCTCTTGGATTTTGAAACCCGTTATTCACATGTGGAAAAGTTAGCATTGGCCATGGTCATTGCTGTACAAAAATTTCGTCATTACATTCCGCTCCGCACTACCACCGTATTGGCAGACCAGAACCCAATGTACTACATCCTGACTTGTCAGGTGCTCGGGGGCAAGTACTCCCATTGGATAGTTATCCTTCGCGAGTTCGATCTGGAGTTTGCCAAGGCTACATCAAAGAAAGCCTTGATATTTGTAGAGCTTATGTGTGATCTTCCCTATGATTCGACAGAATCTGATCCCAATGATTCATTTTCAAATGAATTCCTATTCCTAATAATCACTGTTGATCCTCGGTATGGATATTTTCTTATATATCTCTAGACACAACGTTTTCATCCGCATTTATCCCGCGATGATCGTTGCTATATCTATCACCACGCGAAATACTATCTCATCTTGAATGATACTTTGTATAGACATGGGATTGACTCTATTCTCCAGAGATGCCTAGCTCATGAGGAGGCTGAACTTGTGTTGAATGATTGCCATTCGGGAGCATGTGGTGGTCATTTATCTGGGATGGATACAGCCCATAAAATCCTTCACGCTAGCTATTTCTGGCCTTAGATATTCAAAGATTTTCATGAGGCTGTTAAGAAATGTCCACCTTGTCAACACTTCTATCCTAAAAAGCACACCCATCCTGCTCTGCTACACCCCGTCATTTCCATTGGCCCATTCGCCAAATGGGGGATTGACTTCATGCATTGTAATCCTACCTCAGTCGGGGGGCATGGTTACATCATTGTAGCCGTGGATTATTTTACTAAATGGACTGAGGCCATGCCTACATATGCAAAAGATGGTAAGACCACCACCCTCTTCTTGTTCAATCATATCATAGCTAGATTTGGAGTTCTGTAGTCCATCGTTACTTATCACGGATCCCATTTTCGTAATCAGATGATGGAGGAAATGAGTGCCAAGCTAGGGTTTCACCATGAAAACTCTACACCATATTATCCACAAGCTAATGGTTAGGTAGAGGCCATTAACAAAGTTTTGAAAACTATGCTTCATTGGATGGTTGGAGATCATAAATCCAATTGGCACCACATTCTTTTCTCTGCCCTTTGGGCTTATCAAACTTCTATGAAAACAGCTACTGGTTTCACGCCATTCCAGCTTGTCTATATCAGATTCCATCTATACAACTTGCCGTCGAACTTCTCCTAGACACTTCCATGGAGGAAGAAAGATTTTTATACTTGAATAACCTTGACGAGACTCGTAGAGATGTTGCCTTAGCTAATGAGGTGCATAAGAAACGCATCAAGGCGCAATATGATAAATCCGTCCAGCCTCATGTCTTTAACGAGGGTGACCTAGTCTTGACTTATGACTAGAGATATGACAAACTAGGGAAGGGTAAGTTCGAATCCATGTGGTATGGACCTTTCGTTATTTACAAGGTGTTAGAGAAAGGAGCTTACGAGCTCGTTGATTATGATGGGATCCTTTTGGGGAAACCTCGCAATGGATTGTACCTGAAAAGGTACTATGCCTAGGTTTTCTTGGGTAGTATCTTATATATATGTATCTTGATTGGCTTTCAGTGTGATTTTAGTATTTTCAAGATGGTTTTGAGCTTCGTGTCCACATCTTTTTATACCATGTTTTGGTCATGCAGATGGATTTCTACAGTTTCGCTGATGGTGCTTGCCGCCACACCTTGAATCTCGCCTCGGCTGCTTGGGTTCTCTATTCCCCAGCTAAAGATTTGGTCAGTTCAGGAGTGGTTTGTATAGGTCCTGCTACTAAAAACATCATTGAGTATGAAGTAGTCATCAGTCTTCTGACTGAAGTTGCCTCCCAGGATGTTCATGATCTACTAGTCTTGATGGACTCGCAACTCGTGGTTCACCATTTGAACCATGTCTACACCATTAGGAACCCGGTACCCTCCACCAATTCCAGAGAGTGCATTTTTTAGAAAGATCATTCGAAACTATTATTTATAGTCATATCCCTAGGGAACATAATGTAGTCGCTGACTCTTTGGCTAACTACATCCTAGACTGGCATATTGCCCATTCATGACAGTAAATAAAACATGGTCCATTGTAAATAAACATTTAGAGACACGTAAAACTCATAGAAAATGTATTTTCCATTTGAAACATTTAAACACCGTGTAAAAGCCTGTATATGAAAAAGTTTACAAAAATAGGTCCCGAGAACTCCTTTGAAGCACGTAGGCTTTCAGGGAAAATCATCATACAAAAATTCTGAAGCTATCAGCTTTCAGTACATGTCTCATACACTAGTGGTGCTCATGATAGCACATCACTGCTCGAGCTACCCTACATAGCAGCCTACTGGATCGGCCTGGTACTCCCGCTGTGGATCTCTGATATCTCATCGGGAGGTCATCTATGTCAGTATCTGGGATGTCTAGAGTCAACCTCTCCAGGTTCTCCTCCAGCTCCCCGACGATATCATCACCCTGTGGTACAAAGCGATCTCCTGCTCACCTATCCAATGGAGATGCTCCTCCAGGTCGCGCTGCTCCAACATCTGCATGAGAATATATAGGTCTCGTCACCTAACATAAAAAATATAAAACATAAAAAACATAAAAACATTTCATCCATTTTACGGTTTCTTGCTTCTTACCGATGTTGCCCCACTATCCACCAGGTGGGAGTGGTAGGTCAAGATCTCCTGTGAAGTCCATGCCTGCGTAAGCATAGTCCTCAACCATGAGGATCTGATCCCGTAGCCATCTGAAGAACGGATCACCAAACTTCACCCTTCCCCTACCCACTCCTGTGCAATCCATTGTCACGTCCCCATCCCTTCAACCGCCGAAGAGCACGCAACGAACACCACGAATAGCCAGGCAAGCAGCCACATGAACATAAACAAAAGACATCAATGCTGAAATTAAAACTTACAAGCATACACAAATGCATAATCTTCAATCATATAGCAGAAGCAAACATACATTCCAGCATTAATCATGTTCATCATAATTCATTTGAAATTAATATAATTGCAGAGATGAAACAAGCAGGATTACTTATCTTTCGATGAAGAACACGATCCGCAACCAGCTACGTCACTGCAATGTTCCACCCAACCATAGGCCAGCTTGCTCATCAATCTCTCAGCAATGCTGCCACCCCCAAGCTGGGCATGATTCCTCCAAGGATAAGGGTCAATGTAGGCTTACACATAGCCAAGGGACACAATCAGCAAACCGACACCACTGGGTTTACCAGGCCATCAACAGATCGGCCAAGCCAGCACAGTCCAAAGGACAACCACTGCATACCAGCAGCAAAACAACACTTCACAGCCCTGTGAAGAAGCAAAGATGACCAGGGATAATCCCAGACAAATGATGAGCACAGCTCAAGCCCACAAGGCAACAGAGAGTTGTTCTTGGCCCTAACGTGGCCAAAACAACTTGGCTGCAACCCAAACCAGGGTCCTTCAGTAGACACAAACACACAATGAATGATAGCAGCAATTCCACAGTCCCAAAACAGGGAAACTCAACCAACAGATTGGAAATCCACAGTGGCCCAAACTATTTTGAGCACCACAGTCAACAAAACATGGGGAAGATAGCAGCCCCAAAACACAAGCAGTGAGCACGGCTCACAACATGGGAAAATGACACCAAACAGTCTGTGTGTGAGGGAACTTGCACCAGACCACAAAACACAGAGGAAAACATATATGTGGCCACAAATCAGTAAGGAAATTTACACACCGTCCCTGAGTGTAGAAATGGCTCTTGCAGCCGAAAACCCTGAGTGACAGCCACAATTTCACCCATTCCCTGCGTGAGGAAAACCAACCTGCACGTGAGGAGAAATAGCTTCGCCTATGCGCACGAATCAACCATCATGAGGAAATAGAATAAAGAATCCCCTCTGTGCATGAATGAACAGAACGATGGTGCACAGGATGAAGCCGAACTCATCTCTGCGTGAGACATCCACAGACCAAATCCTGCGTGAGGATTAACAGGCAGTCGGGAGGACAAACAGACCATAATCATGCAGGTTCGAAAACGTGGGAGAGAAAAGTCGTGGAAGAGTGGGGATAGTGAATGCAGTCATGGGTGGAGTGGGCACGTGGGCAAGGGACTGACAATCCTGCCACCCCACTCCCAAGGACAATAACTGCCTCAACCACCACCAGCCATTCAGCAATAATTCCCCAACTAACAAAACAAAGCAATAAAGAGGTTGGAAGAGGTTGGATGAGACAAGGAATATGGCAAAGCAAAACAAGGTGGAAACACATGGGTTTTTCCCCCATAGACCAAGGTTTGACATCCCCTACCCCTTATCCTTGGAACCATGCCCGTTTCATTCAACGTTGCACTACCATAGCTGGTTGTGGTTTTAGTTTTAATTGATGTGCGTATTTACATGATGCCGAATTACAATGTTCCAAATGGCACGATAAACCATCGGCAACTATCCCCATTGTCGAAACACGCACACAACCAAATCGATGGTGGGGCTTTTGCCTTGAGCTCCTCACCACGATTAATGACAATATATACATCATGCAAACGGGGTCAAAACCGAGGACATTACATCCATGTCCTGGACCCACCTCAGCATACGCGGGTCCCATGCTCTCAGACTCTGGAAGGTCACCTGTGGCCTCATTTGTGGAACCCGCTCAAAGAAGAAGCAGGCTAAGATGAAACCAAAGCCAAACTGATTCAGCTCTCCTTGTCGACACTTAGTCAGCTAATCCTTGAGGATTGGAAGCATTGCTTCTGCCCAGTTGAACACCATGGTTGTCATAGCCTCTATGGCATACAACATGTGTGCCCTGGAATCCTGGTGCACACCCTGACTTCCAGCCACCCTCTACATAGTAAACAAGACAGTCCGTAGAGCCCTATCTGTCACTGCCTTGATGGGGATCTTCTTCCCTGATGTACTTGTTCCTGGTGCATAGTGTCGATTTATAAGATCTCTAGTAATGCCCCCGCCATAGGAACCTGTCAATGAGATGGGGGCACCCCGTCTCGATAGACCAGTCAGGAAGTAGATATCCTCTACCTCCACTGTAAGTATGTGTGCCCCCACCTTGAAGTACTACTGCTCTAGATTCCACATCTGCAGTATGTGTTCCAGTAGTCATTCGTGTGACACCATGCTTGGGGTCTGGAAGAAATTCAAGAGCCCATAGTCCCGTAATGCAGCAATACATCCTGCATTTCTCTCAGCAGCAGCATCCTCATTGTCATGAGTTATCTCCTTCCATATCACCATGCTTTGAGCAATCTAGACCTGCCAAAAACCACAATGGTATGCATTAAAATCATCCTTAAATCATTGGAAATCAAAAGAATGAAGTTATATCACCCATACCATTAGTTTAACTTATCCATGGTCGGCACCGCCTGTGCACTGTTGGAGATAGGCGGTGGCACCGCCTGTCCACTATATTGTTGGCACGGTTCTAGGGTGGAACCACGTATCCCACAAGGGGTAGCTGTGGTGCCCGTATTTTGAGTTTTAGGGCTCACCATATGGACCCAAAACCCCACCAAACCTCAAAATAGATGCTATGAAATGAAAGATACGGGTCTTAGCTATTACCTGCAACTGATGATGCTAAAAACGGACGGTGGAAGCTCCCGGTGTCAGCTGTGAAAGATCTGGCTAAGAAAATGCTCCAAGTGCTCTCTGCTAGAGGTAAATAGTGAAATGGTTTGATTTTTTACTATTTACTTGACTTATATAGGCATTTTTGGGTCTGACTCGTTATAGTTTTGATGTAAAATCATATTTTGGTCAAAATTTATCTATCGTAATCCCTAATGCTAGTTGTAAATGCATTTAACACTTGTTTCTGAGACTATTGCAGGATAGGAGAACTCTAGCAAGAAGCTTTGAAAGTTTGTTTATGTCTTTTTCATACTTTCATAAAATGGAAAAGGTCGATGAGAGTTTATTACGACACTTTGATCATGCTCTCTAAACCTAGTATCAAAGGTCCGAGTCCATTTCCGAATCTTTCCATGCTCGTAAAATTTGACATTATGCAAAGAAACATCATGGAGTCTTCTTTTCACATCTTTTTTAGACTCCTTAAAACATGAAAAGATCGTCGAGTCCATTTCCAAATATTTCCAGGCTCGTAAAAAGTGACATTGTGTAAAGAAACCTCATGGAGTCCTCTTTAAACTCTTTTTAGGCTCCTTAAATACGAAAATATTTTCGAGTACTTGTCTCCTTAATACTCATAAAAGTATTTGAAGAGTCGTCCTTTCGACAGTAGGTTATCTCTTTTTCGGTTCAGATAGGACTATTTACGAAAAAGGAACACTCCAACCAATCATGACTGGAAGAGTTCTCTAAGGTATGATTTTATAGTTTTTCGGGCCTTAGAGACTAAATCATACGAAAAAGAACCCTTTGGAGTCTTCTTCTGTATTCGTTCAGACTCTCTAAACATGAACAATACCAAGTTTTCTTTCAGTGGACTCATTAAATTAAACATTGAGAGACACGTTTTGGGATTGAACCCCTCCTCTCTCAAGTTCGTAAAACATATGAGTCTGGACTTGTCTTCCGACAAGCTATACCGAGTGTTTGTTACCCTCTTTGAACTTGTAAAACCAAAAAAGAGGCACTCATCAATCATGATGGGGGAAATGGGAAGGGAATCATTTTGCTAATAATGGCAGTTGTTTGTCGTTACCTTTGAACATGGCACTTTTCTGCACAATCATGTCAGTCAATTGGGTATTCAACTGGTCTCCGTGACGATCCACTTTCATGAGTCATGTCACTCCTTTGAGTCTTTCAAAAGAATGCATTGTCCACTGTTGCATTGTGTGTCTGTCCCGTCTATTCATGCTGCCAAGTATTTTTTCATGCCGCCCGATGTTCAAAGGGGATCTGAAGAAGTGTCACCTCTGCAGTCCACACAGTCTTTGTGTCAGTATCTTTGAGTCAGTCATATGATTACTACATGCACATCATTCCAAAACTATATTCATAGTTTCGTGTCGTCGATGTGGGACTCATCATGGCCCTCCTTCAACAAGACTTTTCTCATTGACATCAGCTAATCATCTGGGAAATAGTCTTAGAAACAATTATTGGTACCTTGAGATCTATATGACTTAATGACAGATTCTCTCGCTCTAGGTTCACACCATTGACCTTTGATCAATACAATCGACTGGGTATTCGACATCAGGACATCTATTCACACTCAGTAGATTGTACTAGAGTACCTTGGGAATCATTGACATTAATGGTGATCTCCCTCACACTTGTTAACGGTTCACATCATTGGCTAGTAATCAAACGGTTTCTAAGATGTTCAAATTCAAATCATTGTAATCAGATGGATAGAATCGTACTTTGTGGAAGATGAGACGAAGACCCTGGGTATTTTTTTAAAGCGCTCATTGCTTTTCCCCAGGTTGCGATGGAGTTTTGTATATCTAGCATAGATCCACATTTGTATGGTCGTGGCTATGCTCAAATTTGTGTTTGTATGACATAGATATACATTGTATGTTTGGTAGCTATGTCCAAGTTTGAGTCCTCTATCACATGGATCTACGTTGTATTCTAGTGGCCATGCTTTTTTATTCCTCTCATGGATATGCCTTGTATTGGTCTGCAGTCATGAGTTTGGTTACTTGTGTCTATGAGTCAACATGCTGATGTACTGCAGATGCCTACTTGACGAATTGCTCCGACGAGCCAACATTTTCACCTCATGGCAACGACTTGTTCTCTCAATGCTCTCGTTTATCGTATCCCTCTAAGACTCATGCTTTGGGGGGCATTCGGTTATACCAAAATCCTGTCACCATCATGTGATAAGACATTTGACATACCTACTTGCCCTGAATCCCAGCTTCTAGAGTGGAAACTCATATCATTTTTCAATCTTTTCATACAAATTCCCAGCACCGTCCTGACCCTTTATCCATACATGGTACCCTTGTTCGCAACACCCATACTCTATTGCCCACAAGCGGTGCCACCGCTTATGGCCCTAGGTCCATAAGCGGTTATTACCATAACTGCTCTATTATTGAAGGAGAAACACGGTACCCTGGGTAAAAAGGGAAAAAGAGAAGTTTCTCGAGGCTTCTAGATGATAAGCCTCGTGTCCTCCCTTATCCCTACTGTTGTGGGTTAGTTGAGCTCGAGATCCCTCATCCTAGGATCTTAGAGGCCACCTCACCCACTAATCTCTCAACCATCCCTATCTATCTAGCCTTATAAATACAAGCTTATGGCCATGGTTGAGGGGGAGAACTCTTAAGGCATTGTTATGTTGTTGGATTGATCACTTGGTCCATATCATTGGAGAGCATAGAGAGAGCTAGAGTTGAAGCTTATGGGGATGAGAATGCTTGGTTTCATGGAGATGCATGTCAACACTAAGGCTTGGTTGTAAACTTCTTCATATTTATTTAATGCAAGTTGATTTCTGTCCCACATATATTGTTGATGTTTTATTTCATATATATGTTGTTATATTCCTTAGTCACTAGCATAGATTAGTAGATCATATTCTGGTTGCTTTGATATGTTTCGTGTTGAGCTTATTGCTGGTACACAGGGTGACTATCAAAGCATTGTATTCCAGGTATCTATGGCATCTAGGGAGAGTCTTCAACCTCTGTCTTCTATTTGTTCTGGATCTGAACCATTCAGACCAGTGGAACACCTTGCTATCTGCAGGAGGTGAAATATTCCAGCTAACAATAAACTGCATATCACCTTCAAAATCAGAATAGGAAGGATCTAAATGGAGTGGGAAAGAGATTTCAGAAGACAAGTCGAAAACTAGTGAAAAATGACTAGTTTTTCTAGGAAACCTGCAGATTTTGATGAACATTTGAAACCAAGCACAAGGCCCTATCATCAGGAGTGGCTGTCAGTCCACATTTTTATATTCCCATAGGTGCATTAGTTATACCATGCGGTTATATCGGCACTCCAACACCCCCCCTCCGACGTAGCTCAAGGGAATTGAACCTGAGACTTATGCTCTGATACCATGTAAACTTCTGATTCATAGCAAGATAAAGGAGCTAAGGCAATCCTCACAATTCAAGATTACTCACAAATTATGCAGACAACAGTGAAAAGAGTGAAATTAACACATAGAAATTGTGTGAATAACTAAAGTTTCTATTACCGTACATCATGTAAATGTGTGGTACATATTTATAATCCAATGGATCCTTAGGAGGCAAATTGGTGGAATACATGTGGTAGGATTAGATTGGACCTCAAACCCCCCTAGGTTGACCAATAAGCTCCCAAACCACCTCAAACAGTCACGAATGGCCATGTGAATGTGGTTGAAGCATGCTAGGACATAAATGAAGGTAGGATAGGCATGGTGGAGTGAATAGGTGAGTGCGGGTGGCTCTATGAAGCATTTAATGGTCCAAAAGGGCCAAAAAACACCCAAATAAATGCATGGGTGCCTTTGGTCAAAATAGTTCCCTATTTTAAGGAGTAGGAGCTCCCTAATGACTTAAATGTCATAAATGAGAGTGCTCATTATCTTAGTTGACCAAAAATAGGGCACTTGGGTGCATTAATGAACCCAAAACCCCCATATACCTTGTTATACCAACATAACCAAGGTGTGTACCATATGACATAATTACAAGACACGTGAAAATGTGTCCTAGGCGTATGTGGCCATGGTGCTAGGTGGTATGATGATCTAACACCCTGTATTAATCATGGGTCCATTTTCAAAATGGGCCATTGATTACATGACAATTAACCCACCTACATCTAATGGACATCACTACATCATAGTAGCAGTGTACTACTTTACAAAGTGGGCTGAAGCAATGCCTACATTTGACAACATGGCAAAAACTGCAGCATATTTCTCATCCAATCATGTGATAACTAGGTTCGGTGTACCAAAATAAATCGTCACAGACAATGGTATCCAATTTAGGAATTCCTTCATGGATGAACTTACGACCAAGTTTTGGATTACGGCAATATTTTTCCTCTCCATATTACCCCCAATGCAACGGTCAAGTAGAAGCCATCAACAAGGTTTTGAATACCATGTTGCAATGAACGGTTAATAAGAACAAAACTAATTGGAATATGATGTTATTATCTTCTCTTTGGGCTTACCGTACCTTAGCCAAAACTATGACTGGATTCACTCCTTTCTAGTTGGTTTATGGAGAAGAACTTGTGTTGTCGATTGAATGTGAGATCCCATCATTAAAACTAGCTATCGGACTCTTACCTAACACCTCTACATAAGAAGAAGGACTCCTACATCTCCATTATCTTGATGAAACTAGAAGAGAGGCCTCATTAAACGTAGAAGCACATAAGAAAATAGTCAAAAACCAATATGACAAAGTGTCCCGTCCTCGATTATTTTTAGAAGGTGATTTGGTTTTGGTTTATGACCAAGAAAATGATAAAATAGGAAAAGGGAAATTTGTACCTAAATGTTTTGTCCCACTTGTTGTCAGAACAGTGTTAAAAATAGGTGCATATGAGTTAGTCAATTATGATGGGGAACCCTTGTCGGGGATCAGAAATGGTCTCTATCTGAAAAAATACCTTGTGTAGGCACTGAGGCCTTGTAGCATTTGTTGTACTATGTTGTATTTTGTGTAGAAAAAAATTGTACAATAATTATTTTTGCACACTTATCTTTCTTGGTATTTCTACTTGGAAGATGTAGTTAGAAACTTTCAATTATTTGGCATATGTGGACAGCACCAACCGTGGTTCTCGAAACATTACTTCTGCCACATGGGTAATATTCACAACCGACAATCAAGTTCTTAGTTCGAAAGGATATTTCCTTGGACCTGCGACCAATAATGTTGCAGAGTATAGCGCAACCATTGAGCTTCTAGTCGAGGCTAACACCCTTGGAATTCAATGAATTATTTTTAAACTGGACTCACAACTTGTTGTATCGCAGTTAAACGGTCTATATCAAGTTCACGATGCTATATTGTTTAGAAAGTTTCTACGAGTACATCTTCTAGAATGTAATTTTGAATGCATTGAGTACATCCATGTTCCTAGAAGTTTGAATAGTATAGTTGATTCTTTAGCTAACTATGTACTTGATTGGAATCTTGGTCATACATTATTCGGATGAAGCAGGCATGTGCATTGAATGCATGGCACCACAATTGTGTAATTCATTTAAAGCATAAGTGAAATTCAAAGTAACATCCCTTTGTATAAAGTAAAACTAATTACATCATAACCCAAAAAGTGTGTATAAGTTCAAGACATTTTGCACAGTAACTTTGCACACACCAAAAATAATAGTATCAACACTTTCTCCTTTTTGTACGTTTCTTCAAGATAAAATATGCAAAAAAAATCATACAAATTTGGATATATAGAAAATTTTAAAAAAAAACACATTTGAACTTTTTCAAATTTATGATCCATCATGAAGAACTCACCTACAAGCGATAGATTACCGAATAAATGGTTCATTACTTCCGAAATACGTCCTCGAAGGAGGTGATTCCTACAAGAATCGTAAAACATGAGTATGATACCTGTCTTTGTTATTTCAGATATTAAATGCATATATTGAACCCTATTGATTGACTAAATGGTTGGGTTATGGTTACTTTTACAGGATTTTGGAGAAATTGACATGTTCAAACTATTTGATTCAGGATTTAAGATAAACCACGATTCATGGTGTTTTATGGTTTTGGTATTTTTCACAAGAATCTGTCTGAAGTAAAACCACAGTTCCTATGTCCTACTTGGTCATGATCCCATATTCGATAAAAACCGCAGTTAATTGGTTGTATTTAACTATCCGTCAACATGTAGTCCTACTTCAAATAGTCTACCTATAGAGGGAACATCCGAAAGAGTGTGCACAACTAGCTCAGCCCATGTTTGCAGTACATATCCTCGCCTTGGTCTGAACCATGCCCTTGGAACATAGGAACATGGCCTTGCAACACTCGTTCCCTCTTATGTACTATAACATTCTTTATTCTTTTTCAAGCTAATACATGAAAAAGCACTAAAAATTAAAAAATACAAAAATCTAAAAAGGAATATTATTGAATCTATTCATAATTCATCATGGAGAAAATGGAAACAGTCAGTCCTTGTCTCCCTTGAACATGACACATATCCTTGCACCAATTATAAGTACAACATTTAAATTTTCCTTAGGAATTTGTACCAATAATTTGAACAGATCTCCACCGATAGCATTAGAGGAAATTTGGGGTCTAAAATGGGCCTTATAAGAAAATGAGCCAATAATAAATTCTTGTGAGTTAGAATTCAAGAACCAATAGAATTTCAATAAAATGAGTCAACCATAATGGTTGACTTGACATATTTGTCATAAAAAACCTACATTTTTGTTCGTATTTTCAACATATGTCCCTCTATTTTTAATCAAATATCGAGCGGGAGGGCTCTTTGGATGCATAATTTAATTATGCATCCATCGAGTACCCACATTGCATACTTTTGACCGGCCCTTCTACCCCAAAAATAAGAAATACCTTAAAAAGCTTGATGATGACATCATCATCACATTTTTAAGGTATTTCTTGTTTTGGGGGTAGAGGGGCTGTCAAAAGTATGCAGTGCGGGTACTTGTTGGATGCGGAATTTAATTCCACATCCAAGGATCACTCTTGTTCAAGATTTGAGTAAAAACACATGGAGATATGTTGCAAATACGAACAAAAATAGTAGTTTTTTTCTTTCTTCCTCCAAAATTAATAAATATTTTTTTTATTATTTTAGCTATTATTTTATTATTTTCCTTAGGAGGGCCATTTTAGACCTCAATTTCCTCTAATGTTTACCCTTCCTGTCATATATGGATCTTTCATTCATTCATCTGGAATTGGTGAATTTCACAATGGTTGGTTACTCAAGTCTTATTTTGCCAAGTGTCATTATGCGTCGTGTTATGTGTTCAATGGAAGTCAAACTAATGTCTACCATTCATCAAATATTCCTGACCAATCATGTTGGCCTTCCTTGTGGCAGTATACAATGTTGGATCTCACAACTCTACCAAATTATATATGCCTAATGATATCGGTTTCATATCAGTTGATGCGGGATGCACTAATGCCCTCCTTCTGATGGATTTGTTCCTATCAACGTCAAATCATCATCTAGGAAATGGATCTATGAACCCCAGTGAGTACCTTATATCTTGCAGTCATTAGTGGTAGGTTTCCTCACAAATGATAGTGGGACTCAAGTACCTTGGAGTCCATCACCATTATCGGTGGAGCTCCTCGCATCTGTTAACGATATACATCAATGACCAGTAATCAAATGGAGTTTAATTATGCTCAACATTAGCTCATTTATTTGCATGATATAAACTAGTACTATTGTTGGCTTGTTTGAAGACCTTGGGAAAAATAGTTGTATCACTCATCAATGCACTTCCTGAGTTGCAGAATATTAGACTACCATTTCAAAGCACCATAAAGACCTAGATATTTTGCACTCATCAAAAAGTGCCTATATAGATTTTTTATTTTAACATAGATCCACTGTGTATTGTTCGTGGTCATGCTTGTTTACTATTGAGCATGGTTATACCCACCTCAAGAAGATATTGTATATGTGGTTTTTCTCCTTGTTTGACTTGCATGTGCTTTTCAACTCCTGCGCTCAAGATCCTACTCCGTTACCACCCTACCTTCGTCATTCAAGAGTATCAATATGAAGAGTATCATAATAAAAGAACTATCAATGTATTTCAGCCCTCATCATAGCTTTGGACCTCACACATTAGGGGAAATCTGTTAACAATAAAATTAATAACCTTGAGAGTGTTGGTCTAAAAATATATTTCTATTTCACTTGCAACATGAAAATCAAAATTCTGGAACAATTGAGAGCTTCAATCTCTCATTTGACCGCTGCTTCCACAAAGGAAGAAATGGTTGAAGTCAAAGGTGGCTCTAAAGAGTCCAATTCCATGACTACTTGAGGGCCAAAACACGGTTCCTTAACTCATACAAAGGGAAAAATACCTAACATGGGTATTAATTGTCTTGGAAATACTCAAAATCAAGTTTGATGCCTAAAAAACTAGGTAAAGTGGGGTTTTTGAAGAAAATAATCAAAAAGATTCAAAAGTATTAATCCCACATTCATGGTTAAGTGATTGGGTGCACAAACCCCAATGCTATATAAGGAAGGCATACGAGGTGAATTGGAGGAGACAACTTGAAGAGTAAAGCCATCCTAAAGAAATTGAGGGCTAGAAATGACTTTTCTACTACAAAGGTTTTTGGGCATCAAAGGCATGGATGGTAGAAGAGTAGGTCTAAGATATGGAGAAGGAAGGAACCTTCAAGGGTTGTAAGTATTTCTCCATTTTCATCTATTATGAATCAATTCAGTTTTCTTCCCAATTCTTGTTCAATGTTTTCCCTTTGTTTTATGTTGATGTAGAATTGGTAGGCAATTAGATCTAACCTATATTTATTATAGATAATTTGGTAGGATAGTAGGAAGAATTTTGTGGTGATATTTGTAGCTGTGAAGTAGATTCAAGGAGCTTCAAGGACATTCATCAAGGAACTCCATCAAACTTCAAGGCTACAAGATGTATTCTCCTCCCCTCTTCCTCTTCTCAAACTCCATGAAAGAAGGCTTAAGATCTTAGGATTATTGTGCTAATTGGTTTGTTTTATGTCGATTGGGCTTCACCCACCCCATAGAAATAGGAGAGTAGGATATAGCTTTAATTATAGAATACTCCTCTAATAGTTCCCATAGTTACTTCGAGAGAGACTTCAACTTCTCTACAGTTTTTTACAAAAGGGTTGAACCCCTTTCTAGCTGGTATCTTAGTTGTTTGTTAGTTTGTTGTTTTGTGGACTTGGGTCGAGGTAATATTGTGGCAACAAATGGTTTCATTTCTGAGACCATAATCTATGTTGAAAAGGAATGTTTATGTGGCATCCATCGAATCCTAAGATCAATTCTTGGATTGATCATAAAGAACAAGATTTTTATCAAGAAGAAAATCTAGATTTATGATTGACTCTAGGACAATAATTAGGTGAGTATGTCTATTATAATATCCATGAAATATTCTTTGGCAAATTTCCTATTCTATTGAATGAATGGTTGTCGACGATAACTTGTAAAAATATGAAATTCCAAAGGGGTGATCCTGAAAGACGAACACCTGAGCTGATCCAACGACTAAAAAGTGTGAATAATAAAATTTTATGAGATATCAATTAATGGGTTGATAGTATCGTGAAAGGATATACCACTAAGTTCATTGTTGACACTATTAAGTCATACAATACAACAGTCGGGGAGTTCTTTAGAGGATTACGAGGTAGGTATTTGAGATACTTGAAGTTATGGATTAAAATGTTATTGTGTGAAAAAAGGGTATTAAGGATGAACACCGACGAGTAAAGCAATTATGTGTGGTGGGAAAGGGTTTCGACTGGACGAAGGTCTAGGAGAATGTGTGAAGGAATTTGTTGGAACTAGGTCTATTTTGGGTAATTTTTGGTGCCAATTGTTGAGTTTTGGTCAAAGTGTGAACAAAGCCGCAACGGGATGGTAAAGGAAGCAGTCAACTCCGAAGTCTTTGAAAAATATTTGAGGAAAACTAACCATTTTGATGAAGTCCAACCAAAAGGTTGGTTAGTTGGATAGAGTTTATAAATATGTAATGGGTCGGGATTTTTGGGGTTAGCATGTTTTGAGAGAAGATTATATTATTTTTATTTGTTGAAGAGTAATGTAATGTTTTTATCGAAGATTAAGCTGAGTCGCAAGTTATGATATTGATCTACAAGTTGTGTGTGTATTCTTCTATAATGGAGATGACGAGAAATGTATATAGGTTGTGTGCATAGACTTAAAGCATTCAAGTTGTGACTCTATATAATAAATGAGTGCTTTTGTGGTTTTTTACATCTTGGGTTTCCACGTTAAATCCTAGTGTTTACTCTCTATGATGTGTTTTGTGGTTTTTTCCTATTATTTTTCAATGCATGAATGAATAGTTGTGGATAAATGGTTGAATGCAATGACACAGTACCGGTTAATTAGAATGTTATGGATATGGTTAATGTTGTGGATAGTATGGTGTGTCTCGGTTGCAGTTTATAAATTCTCTAAGTTAGTTTTGTTGATGCTTGGCATGGAAAATATCTCCTTCACCACTACGGATACCTAGTTCCTACCGTTCCCATAGGTACCTCGAGTGTGATCTCATATGCACTGTAGGTGTTTCCAAAATGGATAAAACCCTTTCAGGTCAGTATATTGGGTTTTGTTTGTTTGGTTTGGTATGAAACTGGGTTAGTTTAAGATTGTTCCAACAAATGCATAGAATATTCTTGCGACCATTGGTCCAGTCCATGTAGAAGTAAAGCAGGCTTTGGTAGCTGTCAAGATGTGAATTTCAGAACACATTAGTTCTAAAATTGTTGAAGAAGTTTCCAAGTTGAAATAATATTTCCAACGAATGGTTGAGGAAGTGAAGAAATTATACCAAGAATTTCGGTCGATGTTAAACACACCAGTGCTTTCAGTCTGAAGTGACTTGGGATGAGCCACATGTGAGTGTTCGGGGCCTGTTAGCCCTAGGTTTATTTTGGGTAATTTCGGTACCAGTTTTGGAGTTTTGGTCGAAGTGTGAATGGAACCAAGATTATATGGTAAAGGAAGTGGTCAACTCCAAAGTGTAAGGTGAATATTTGAGGAAAACTAACTGTTTTGATGAAGTCCAACCGAAAGCTTGGTTAGTTAGTTAGAGTTTTTGTCCACTTACATTTATGGGATCGAGTAGTGGGCATGCATTGTAAAAACAAATATTAGATCCTATAAATATGTAATGCGTCAAGATTTCTAGGTTAGCCCATTTTGAGAGAATATTATGTTGTTTGTGTCCATCAAAGAGTAATGTAATTTTTTTTGGAATATCAAGTTTAGTCACAAGTTAAGAGATTGATCTATAGGATTTGTGAGAAGATATGCTGGAATGGACATGATCAGGAATATATAAAGGTTATGTGCATAGACTTAAAGCGTTCGAGCTGAAAATATATATAATAAACGAGTTATTTTGTGTTTTTTCCCATCTTGGGTTTCCACCTTAAATCCTGGTGTCTACTATGTATGATGTGTTGTGTGATGTTTTCCTATTATTTCTCAATACATGAATGAATAAATATGGATGAACAATTGAATTTAATGACACAGTATTGGTTAATTAGAATGTTCTGAATATGGTTGATGTCGTGGATAGTCCTTTGTGTCTTTGTTGCAGTTTCTGAATTTTCAAAATTAGTTATGTTAATGCTTTGCATGGCAAAGATACCATTCACCACTGTGGAAACTAGGGTCCTTCAGTTCCCATAGGTACCTCATGTGAGACCTCATCTTCTCTACAGGTGTTATCAAAAGGGATAAAACCCTTTCGGGTTGGTATCTTGGGTTTTGTTCGTATGAATTGGTATGAACCTAGTTTAGTTTAAGAATGTGTCAAGATAAGATTAGATGATAAGGGGAGAAGAATGAAAGACTAACAAAGAGTGCAGGTTCCTAAGGAGTGGCAATATATTTCTATCGAACAAAAGGAGGAGGATTCTTGTGATAAAGAAAAGGAATACTAGCTTATTTATGATGAAAAAGAACCTACAGATATGCCCCAGACTCGAGGTTGTTACATACCCATGACCCCATGTACATCTCCAGAGACATATGTAAGTACTAATAGTTCATCGTAGTGATTTAAAGTTATCAAAGTAGTAATAGTAAGAGTAGTACGAAACCAAATAGTAAAATTCCAAGTAGTGTTCCTTTAAATTCAAGTCAGTTAATACCCCCAAGGCGTAGAATGGTGGGGGTGATGTCAAATTGCTTGTTTTCCATGGAAATGGATCTGAGGTTCCAGAACAACATTGGTTCCTCTATGAAGCAATGTGGAATATTAAGAAGGCCCACGATGAAGTTATTAAGAAGTCACATATGATTACAACTTTCTAGGTTCGAGCTATGGATTGGTATATGAATTTTTATATTGTTCTAACAGGATAGCAGCGAGAGACGTTAGCATAGATTCAGGTTGGATTAAATGATGAGTTAATCCTGAAAAAGTTTGAGTCACAACATATTATAGAGCTAAAGGAGATAAAGAAGTCACTGACTGAATCAGTATGGGACTTCAACCAAAGGTTCAAGAATTTGATTTAAGGTAAGTTTTCGAATGTCAAATTTCCAACACAAAGAATGGTTTATAACTGCATTATTACTCTACATATAAATACCTATGATGCAACAGAATATTGTATCCCAATCAAAGTCTATGGATATTTCCATGAAATTAGAGGTGTCACCAGTTGGATAAACTGGCATTGGGATGGTCAAGATCTAGTCTTAGTTGGCCAATTTGTTGCTACAGATTCAAGAAATAAAGAAGGAAAAGGAATTTTGAGAAGATATTTGGTGTACCAGATGTAAAACAAAAGGGAATAATAAATAATCATGTTCGACCTTCCATGAATATTTGTACATGGGAGCACCGAACCCACTGAACCAGTCAAACATGTCATGGTGCAGAGTATGCCGAACTAGAGGCCAACATTTCAGGAATTTTATTTACTTCATGAAATCGTAAGTACTCCTCAGAACTTGTTTTATTAGTTTTATCGATCTGTCGACCATGTTGATAAGGATTGTCGAGCATACCAGTTTCTCACAGAATGTATAGCTGATACTTATTTAATGAAGGGAGAAGAGAAAGATGAAAGAGGTAATGCACAATTTAATCATCCATGGGGTGGATTACATGGATGTGTCACTTTGTGTATCATAGAATGCCTCCCTCCATGCAACGGAACCTTTCTTACCCACATGGGCTCAGCATCATCACAATCATAAGAATGTGGAGGATCAACATCACACCTAGCATGGATCCATAGTAGCGTGCATTCAGTTTCAGTAGCTAACTTGGGTCCCATAAACTCTTACCATATTTTACTCCACCCAAGGAAATCATTTTAGATCGTTAGCCTGCAAAGGAAAATTATACTAGTACAGTATACCTCATCATCACAGTGAGTGGGGGGCCTTCCACCATCATTTTCACTACCACAATCAATCGGCCATCGAACACCATGCATCTCTTCTCAAGTAAGTTGGGTACGTAACCATCCTTCATTAGCTTCTGATAAGTACAAGACAACTAATCATGACTTACCAAGCCATTAGTCTGACACAAGGTCGTGCATAGAGTTGGCTGGGGGGTGAGAAGAATTTAGAGGTACCTCTAAATATAGAAACCACTGTTGAGAGAACTAAGTGGGATGAGGAAACTTACCAATTTTGATCATCTATTAATTCCACCATCCATGAGTTATTAGTCAGACCATTACTGAGAACACCACTGCGCCACCCTGTGATACCAGGATAACTCATCTTTCGATGATCCAAACCCATTCTTTTCCTTGTAAAATCAAAAAAAATACCTGAAGTGCTACATGAACCAGAAGGGAAACAAAGAACGAAGTATAATGAGGGGAGCAATCCAAAGTGAACTCGAGAATGCAGACATGGTCTACAAATACAGAGAAGCAAAAACAATTTTTCAACAGGCAGGTTGGCTGGATTATTTTGACAAATTGAAGGAGGGAGACGATGTGATTGTAATGGAGTTTACGTGCACATATGACAATGCAATTACAAAATTACGAGGGTTAATGTTAATATTTCATATAGACATCATTAGTGTTTAATCCAAATTCACAACAGTAACATATGCAGAATCACTGAAAGAGACACAATCACAAGATAGATACATATTTATCCTGGGAAACCCTCAAGGGGAAGAAAACCCAGCAAAACTTCTTCTATATAAGATGTATAAGATAAAACCCCAAAACAAGTAATCCCCCTCCTTGCTAGTATCTCTCTCTCTCTCTCTCTCTCTCTCTCTCTCTCTCTCTCTCTCTCTCTCTTATAGTGTGATTCTATGTTCAAATGAGAATCAAAAATCCTCTATTTATACTATTTTTGTCACTTGACATTTAACCTAACAAGTCGGCCCCACTAAACTATCTAGGCCGACCTCACCTAGGAAATCACAAAACAGTATTATATTATATTTATTAGGGTACTATTAACACGACTTACAATGGAGGATTTACCTCATGACTCTATGATGACCAATTACAATAGTAACATCCCAGTGGAGGAATAAAACAGCTCCCTTGGGGTACATCAGTAAAATACATTTTGAATATCCTTTGAAGTTACAATATTTCAACACTTTCCCCTAACAAGAAGGGTATTCTACTGACAACAACATCATAAACTATAGGAGTAACGAGAGAGAGCATATTCAGCAATATTAAGGTAATACATATATACGTCATAGGAAGTTTTCAACAATCATCAACAACTGGAACATTTAATCTTCAATGTCTTCAGTAATGGAACATCAGCTTCTACAGCACCGAGTCTTTATCTTCCACGTCACTCAATCACTTGATCCTTTGCAGCAACACTTTGATATTCTTGATCCTTTATAGCAGAACTTTGACCTTATTGATCATTTACAACATTACTTCGATCTTATCGACCCTTTGCAGGATCACTTTGATCTTCTTGATCCTTTGCAACAACACTTAGATATTCTCAATCCTTTCCAGCAGCACTTCGATCTTCTTGATCCTTTTTAGCAACACTTCGATCTTCTCAATCCTTTGCAGTAGACCTTTGCTGGGCTATACGGTAGACCCAGGTTTTATACCATTAACTTCGCACCAACAAAAAGACCCACAGTGTTGGCCCTTTCGGCAACAACCTGTGAATAGGTTGTAGTCTCACCCGAAACAGCTATGGGGTGCTGCAGAAATAGGTTTCTGCAAGCAGAAGAGGGATATTACTGTATGTTTAGCCTTAACAACAAATATTTATACCAAATAGAGCTTCAACATTCACTTAATTAGTTTCGCAGTTAGATGAACAAACAGTTTCTTGCTTAACCCTTAACTGGGAATTCACAGCAAAGTTAATATTTAACAATTATCTTACTTTATCAATTATCTACTTATCAATGCATAAAATAAAACCAAAACAACACAAAAGAACCACAACACAAGATATAACATGGTTCACCCCCAGTGTAGGGTCTACGTCCACAAAACTGCGCTTTTATTCCACTTCTTACAAAACAACAGTTATGATCTGCGCACTCAGCAGCAGATCCGCCCTTCAAGTCTAACTGCGCACTTAGCTGCAGTTCCTTTCTTACAATCTCTAAGTTGCGCACCCAGCTGCAGTTCCTTTCCTTACAAAACCCTCTGCGCACACAGCTGCAGAGGTCGTCCATGCACACAGCTGGGACTTGACCTTAAAACCCAAAAATAGATCTAACTTCTTCGCATCATATGATCCTCATTTCATTAAATGATCTTGACATCTTTACATGAGTGCCTATTTATACAAGTGCACTATTACAAAATCATGGGCTTACACCCGAAAATTATGGACAATTACAAAAAGAGGACTTTGACTCAACCCCGACACCCCTAAGACTATTTTGAGTCACAACTCTGCTTACAAGCTTCCACAAAAACCGTGGAGTTACCAAAATTAGTGACCATTAAGGCGCGTGCCCCAACAGGCCCCTAAGACTCACCAGTGTCCCATCCTGAGACACTCTGCTGCTTGTCTGGTGGGAGAATCTTATTGGTGAATAGAGTGAACTATTTGTTGAGGCCACGCATGATATCGTCGACTGCTTGCTCCTTCTCCACCAACTCCTGTAATGCTGCTGCTGATGCTTTGCTGGCCTTTTCCTGTGCAAATGCATCATATTCCTTCAAAACTTTAAGCTGGTTGTCCGCAGCAGTGCTCAATTCCAAGGCCTCGTCGACAAGGGGCTGCATAGAATTTTCCAACAGCGTTGCTTTCGTTCTGTATGACTTGATTTCCTACTGGAGTTCATTGCTTTGTTTCACCTTGAGCATCTTCTGCATAGGAGGTAGAGTCTTAATTTCTGCTTTCACTGCATCCAGCTCTGCCTGTCCCTGCTTGATGGTTTCTTGCAGCTTTTCTACTTCTAGATTTTCCTGCAGTTTTTTCCAGGCGTCGACACTTTCTTCTAGCAGTTTTACTGCACTGCTCACAAGATCGGTGATCTTTATTGCTGAGGCCTGAATATCTCTGCGACGCTGCTCCCTGGCCTCTGGTGGACTCTCCGGAGTGATATGAAGTTGAAGCTCTGCGTTCAGAGCCTCATGTTCTGCTTTTAGCTTTTCAATCTCACTACGAGACTGTTGTGCATAGTCTTTCAGCTTAGCAATTCTTTTCTCCAGTTCTTCCTCAGCCTGTATGTCGAAGTCAGGAAGATTTCGACATGCCTTATCCAACACTCGCACCAGTGTAGCCTACTTACGTTCTGCGTCCCTCTTCCTCTGCTCCGCTTCTTCAAACTGCGCTGTGAGGCTCGTATTCTGCTTCATGGTATTTTCCAACTGCATTTGTGAGTAGTGGTCTCGTGCTTGGATCTCCTTCATGATGGATACTTGACAGAGATGCAGCTCCGTCATAGACAACTTGGTGTAATGTATCCCGACTATCATGCTCATCTCCGAGCGAGGCACTGTGTCAGTTATTATGAGGGTTGCACTTGACACTTGTCCTCTATTATCTCTGGCCGACCATTGCCTTGTGTCTGGTTGCGCGCTTACTGGGACACTGCTTATTGTAGCGCCAGTCGTGGATTTTTCTGTTAACTCCTTTAGTTCTGAAATTTGTTGTGTTACGCCGGTGAGGGCATCAAGTTGCGTAGCTGCAAATTGTGACCACTTGCTAGTTAGTGCTTCTGTAGAATTTGTTAGAGCCTGGTCAAGCTCTTCCATCGTCATGGTGGGCTCTTCGACGATATTTGTACCTTTTGACGCCTTCGCTTTCTTTCTGGACTGAGGTTTGGTCACTTCCTCTGCCTTTGGCGACTTGCGCTTATCTGGCCGATTGGGGTCTGAGACAGTTTTGATCGAATCTTCTTCTTCATCGTCATCTCCATCATCTCCACCCTAGTCGCCTTCACTCTGCTGCGATTCACTTTGTTCTTCACTTTCTTCGAGTGGGTCATTCTGCTACGTGTGACTAGGGCCTGCGCCCACATTGGTGACTGGAGGGACTGGAATGTTAGGTTTTATCCCTGCGTCCTTCAACCATTCATCCGGCCACTGTTTGACTATTGCGAGGATGTCTTCCTCGTTCACCACATATGGCAACTTCAACCATTTGTGCTTGTTATCTGCGCAGGCCTGAATAAAGACATGATGCATGTCAGCCCTGAAGTTGGCTATTCCCGCATACTGAGAAAAGAGCTCATTACTGAGCCGTGGCATCTTCAAAATCTCATATGAGATACTCATCGAGTAAAAGGTGAACATGTAGTTCATCATTTGCTGGAAGCTTTTATCCTGTGACACCCACAGAGATGTGTACCTTGCTGCGCCAGGCATATGCGGAGGCACATCAACAAATTGTGCCTCGGTAGGTTATTTCCATCCTACCAGTGCAATAAGCACTAACAACCATGAATAGTGAAAGGGTCTACCTTTCTCCTGCGCATCTCGGACATCTTCAAGAAATTCCTTGGCAATGTACTCTGCCCATTTGTACCTGTAGCCTTCGGCACAGTTCACAGCAATCATTAGAGGAAATTTCAACTCAAAATGGGCCTCCTAAAATAATTAATAAAATAATAGTTAAAATAATAAAATAATATTTATTAATTTTGGAGGAAGAAAAGAAAAAAACTACTTTTTTGTTTGTATTTTTGGCATGTCTCCCCGTGTTTTTACTCAAAATTCACTCGGGAGAGCTCATTGGATGCGGAATTAAATTCCACATCCAACGAGCTCTCTCGATCGAAATTTGAGTAAAAACACGGGGAGATATGTCAAAAATACAAACAAAAAAAGTAGTTTTTTTTATGATACCTATCCCCAAATTTATATTAAAAAAGTGTTTAAGACCTATACGGTATTTCAAATTTAAAGCAATTTCATTGGTTAACACATGATGACATGGAATTTGAATAAAAGTTAAAAGGCCCATTTTGAGTTGAAATTTCCTCTAATGACTAACAATCGGTGCAGATACTTCATTCGGTCTACACTTCCGCATTAGCTTGCTTGCTAAGAGCTCTGTGGTGAAACGAATGTTTCGATGCTGAATGGTCGAGGTTTGATACCCTCGCTTCCCTTTTGTTAACCCGAATCATTCCTTCATACTATGTGCTAGCTTCGCGTCTTCATGCTTCCCAACGAATTCGATCCGAGGATCAGGCCCTTCCTTCAGCAAGCCTGTGATCCTATTAACTAACTCTCCATTAATAGGGATTCTCTCGTTGCCAATCCATAGGTGCCCATAATGCACCAACGCCAATAATTGCTTGACTACCACGGTAACCGACGTGCTGCGACCGAAGTGGGGGACGTTCAGCATTTTCAACAAGCCTACTCTGTCTAAGCCAGCAGCCCACTGTTTCACTTCTAATAATGTCGCTCCAGTCTTCGGATAGTGGACAGAGTGCAAGTACGTCCCAGGTGCGAACTGTGGAAATTTCCCACGATCATTTGTATCGTGGTCAGCGTACTTGAGCTGATCTACTTTCCCTATCATTGTCCCGACCAACTGCACACCTGGTGGCAGTGAAGGGGTGCGCAATGTGAGCTTCTTTGTCCGTCGAGGTAGCTAAACTCCTGGTCGAACAGGAAGAAGATAAGGGGGCCGGTGTGATGCAACATTCTCTGCCTCGCCGAAGTCTTCAAAACCTTCAGGTGGGATCTCTGCTGAGCCAAAAGGGTTCATCTCAGGATCCTCTGGAGTTTTCCCTGATTGCTTGTGTCGGTCTTCGTTCCTTTTAGAACGAACTTCTAGTTTAAACTTCTTCCTGGTAGATTGTGTCTGCATTGGCTGAGTCGGTGCTAGGGGAGTTTCTTCGCACAGCGCAGACGTAGGAGGGGTGCTCATAAGGTTCTGCAGACCCCTCTGTTCAAACTCTCTCAACAATTCCTGGACTTCACGGTCAGCTGACATGGAATGAACTGTAGAGCTCAAGAAAATGCACAATGTGACATTCGCAGATCTGAGTGACTTCTTATCGAATCCAACGACCATTCTTAACATAAATGTGCATTGAAGGCACCAAATCTGACAGAGGTCTTGTCTAAACGGCACTAGATTTCCCAAAATCTCATTATTACGAGTAGTTAATGTAGTTAACGTACCGGCGTCGCCAAGTCTGATTTTTCCCAACGGTCGTATTTTAGGCTTCGACATGCCTTTCTTCTTCAGCACAACTACTAACTTCAGCTTCGCCACAATAGGGACCTTCGACACATCCGTATACCATGACAGAATTTCTTGGACAGCCTCACTGATTCTTGCAATGAGCATCTTTTCTAACTTCATCCTGACTTTTTCTTTATGCTTAGGGTTCAACCTATAAGGGCACTGTTTCACAGGCTTCGCATCAGGCTTCAAAGGGATTTTTGTCACTCCTATATCACCAAGGATACCTTTCATTTCTGAGAACTTCATCGAAAATAGGTCCTGATACTCATGGAGAAGTTGGGTCACTTTGCTTACTATTTCTTCATCCCAATAATCTCCAATAGTAGCATACTTAGGCATTTCTTCTGACCCAATGTTTACTTGCCTTGTCGTCAATGGCTGAGTCACTTGTGGTGCTTCAACTACTGGTCCATTTACTTCGCAGTGTCCTTCTGACTCATGAATGTTTATGTTGCGCGGGTCATCATCCTCGTCAATTGCGAGGTTATAGCATTATACTGTATTGGCATCTTCTTATTTCCAATCAGGTTGGTACTCAACTGTTTCTTTACCATCAAACACCTTAGTGTGGATCAGCCTAATAGCTGCGTCCAAAGCAGGGCAAACCTCATTAATAGAAAATGTAAGCACAAGACTATCAACAAGACTATCCCAACTTACAGTACCATGGAGAATCTCCACCTCCGCATACCAATTCTTCGCGACAGGTTCCAGGGTGTGCACAAATCGATGTACCCATTCTTCATGAGGTACATGCTTCCATGCTTCATAACATTGTTCCAAATGTTCCTGAGGACTAGTCTTACCATTAAATCTTCTTCACACCTCCTGAGGTTGATCCACGAATCTGAGGCGAAGAATATTTTGACAAGCTTCCCAACTCTAAATATACTTCTTATGACCATTCCACCATCTGTAAGTTGTGGCTCTGAATACTGAATCTAGAGTCTGCATTTTCTGTGAATCTGGTACCTGCTCTAAAAATTGCAAAACAAACTCTTTGGGGTCTGTCAAGCCATCAAAATCAGGTAAGACTCTTATCTGTGAGCCAAGCCATCTGAGAGACTTGGTAATTCTTGCACATCGGTGCCCATGTAGTTCATAAAGTCTATTCTGCCAATTCTCTAAACCTTCATCTGAATCAGTCATGCAAGAACTATCACACTTCTAGTCCATTATACTTTCAGGAGTAGAGTTAACATAGTCTTCTTCTTTAGCTGTGATGTTCTAGATATGATCCAAAACATCCTAATATTCATCTCTGACTGGCTCTATGAACCTTTCTCCTTGAGAAGGGTCTAAGGGTACTATGACTCTCAAGCCTTTTCCTTCAAAAGTCATCTGCCTGTTTTTAATATTGATTACTGTAGAATTCTCTATTGCCCATTCAATTCCTAGCAAAGCTGGATAGGGGTTGTTGTCATCAATTATCTCAATGACTTCAAAATCTGCTAAGGTACTGATTCCATCAATGTCTACTAGGATGCTAGAGAATCTTCCTAGGGGCACAATCTTCTGCTGATTGGCTAATCTCAACTGTATAGGGGACCATTCAAGGGTAGGTTTTCCCATTTGTTCCCATGTCTGCTTAGTCAAGACATTGACTTCTGATCCCAGGTCTAAAATGATATCAGTCATGTCATACTCTCCTATCTGAGCATGCAATCTCATTTCTCTTCCAGTTCTTCTAACTCTATTGACAGATTTTTCTTTACCAGAGCTTCGCTGAGGTTCGCAAGAAGCAATAAATTTCTGTAACTCATTTAAAGCATTCTGATTTCATAAGAGCTTCATATAACTCTGTAAAAATGTCGACAGTGTACTTACTTTATGTGTCGAAGCTTCTTGAGACTGTGACTGCTGTTGATGCTACTACGCAGGTGCTACTGCTATGCTCAGATCAACAAAGTCTTTTTTGGCTTCCATAAATGTTTCTTTTTCTCTATCCACATCGAAGGTTGGAACTTTCGCTGGGGTCTTACGAATCCAAGCCTCATCAGGTTGTTTCTCCTTATTCTGCACTTGCGTCGTAGCTCCACTCCTTGTAACAACGTTAATGGTTGGGACAGGTCTTTGCTCTATAGTAATCATCTGAATATTCTGAGGAGGAGCGCTATTTCTTTCTTATATCTTGGCTATCAGCTGTGGGCATTGCTCAATGACATGATCTACTGCTCTGTAATATCGACATGTCGTAGTTGGGTTCCGACAGTCTCTAGCTAGATGTCCTGCCTGATTACAGTTATAGCAAACAACCTGGCCTTGACCTCTTCCAGGCATACCACCACAACCACGACCTCCAAAAGTACCTTGACCTGATGTACTACCACAGTAACCATATCCATCATTGCCTTGTGCATCATTTTGTACCCTATAAGCATCATATGTTCGCTCTCGCATAAGGTCAAAGCTGCGACATTCCTCTTCGTTGTGTCCCACTGACTTACAGAACTTACAATAGGGATTCTTAGGGACTTGCACATATCTTTGTAGTAGATAACAGCCTTCAGGTCGATGCTGGCCAGTTGTTCTACAAATCTCACAATATAGAAGATTAGGGTTAAATGGGTTCGGCGCACCAGTATTCAGGTAATTTCTTATCACAGGACATTGTTCCTTGTCATTAACTTCTGTCCTACATCGTGTACACCACACCTCTTCACGAATAGATTTCCCTTTTTCATGTCGCGCAGCTCCAAATCCATTTCTGCTAACTGCGCTTATATTTGGGCTATGCCAAAATTATCTTCGACAGGAGCTGTCTCCAGTTTCATGGCAATCTCCAAAGCCTCTTGTTGATCAGCAACCTTCTGTTGCATGAGTGGCATTCTGATATGAGGTAATAAGGCTGCAATGAACCATTCTTTATGTTGCGCTGGTCCAATAGTGAAACTAACTTGATCTAGCAGAACTTTGAACCTCTGATCAAAGTCCCAAACTGATTCACCTCGCCTCTGCTGAATCTCTTTCAATTCAATTATACACTGTGACTCTGATTTAGGCTTCTTGAACGCTTTGATCATCGTTGTTTTAATATCATCCAAGACATGGTTCTGACTACTGGAAAATTTCATAAACCATGTCAAAGCTCGGTCTCTAAAAGAAGTGACCAGCTGCGCTCTTCTTATATCTTGATCCAAAATGTTCTTAGCATTCCACATAGCTTCGCATAAAAACCAAAACTGTTCTGGATCCTCTGATCCAGTTCCCTTGAAGACTGGGAGCTTGATATCATCAGTCATATGGGCCATAGTGGACTGAGGGGGGGGAGAACTTACTGGGGTATACTGACCTGGGACAGGAATACTCGGGCTAGGGTTACTTCCAGACTGCGACGGGTTCTCAGGGGTAACAGATCTTTGCTACGGAGTTATAGGAGGGTTTCTAACAAAAGGGGTCTCTTCAGATTCAGGGTCTTCTGGCGTATACTTGGTATTCTGGCCTAGGGTATAGGATTCTAGGTTTCTCTTATATCTTTTACCGCTTCGCAGCAAACCACTTTGCTCGTCAAAGTTGCTTTCACTTCCAAACATAGGTTAGTAAAAATAAATCTAGCAATCTGATTCTATAAGCAATATGCCCTTCTCAGCCAAGAGCATTTTAATTTGTAGACTAAATGAATTTAGGTACTTACCCCTTGGTCCTTTGAAGAACTACCTTTCAGCTTCGCTAAAAGAGGTACTTGTGTCGATGGCAAATTCTGTCCCAAATGCTTCAAGGGTTCGCGTTGTCCATAAATCAACAGCTCGTGATATCTCATCATTCACTCTTTTCAATATGTTAATTATTGCGGGGTTCCAGTCAGGAAACTGATCTTCCTTGAAGTTGGTCTTTCTTTCTGTCAACCTAGATAACCACTGGTGCAATTCTATGTAGATACTACCAAAGAAAATTTCATGAATATCAGTAAAAACGTACCTTTGCAAGAAGTCATCTGAGCTACGACGAGGATCCTTATTTTCTTGTTTAGCAAATTTTTGATAGGTAGCTTCAACCCAATCACCGATTTCTTTTACTGAGGGCCTCCAAAACATAGCCCTTCAAGTACGACGTAGATCCCTCTTAAAGCAGATACTGAGTTCAACCGGCAACAGAACCAATTTGTTGGGCTATAGGGCAGACCCGGGTTTTATACCATTAACTTCGCACCAACAAAAAGACCCACAGTGTTGGCCCTTTCGGCAACAACCTGCGAACAGGTTGCAGTCTCACCCGAAACAGCTATGGGGTGCCATAGAACCAGGTTTCTGCAAGCAGAAGAGGGATATTACTGTACCTTTAGCCTTAACAACAAATATTTATACCAAATAGAGCTTCGACATTCACTTAATCAGCTTCGCAGTTAGATGAACAAACAGTTTCTTGCTTAACCCTTAACTGGGAATTCACAGCAAAGTTAATATTTAACAGTTATCTTACTTTATCAATTATCTACTTATCAATGCATAAAATAAAACCATAACAACACAAAAGAACCACAACACAAGATATAATGTGGTTCACCCCCAGTGTAGGGGCTACATCCACAAAACTGCGCTTTTATTCCACTTCTTACAAAACAACAATTCTGATCTGCGCACTCAGCAGCAGATCCGCCCTTCAAGTCTAACTGCGCACTTAGCTGCAGTTCCTTTCTTACAATCTCTAAGTTGCGCACTCATCTGCAGTTCCTTTCCTTACAAAACCCTCTGCACACATAGCTGCAGAGGTCGTCCACGTACACAGCTAGGACTTGACCTTAAAACCCAAAAATAGATCTAACTTCTTTGCATCATATGATCCTCATTTCATTAGATGATCTTGACATCTTTACATGAGTGCCTATTTATACAAGTGCACTATTACAAAATCATGGGCTTACACCTGAAAATTATGGACAATTACAAAAAGAGGGATTTGACTCAACCCCGACACCCCTAAGACTATTTTGAGTCGCAACTCCGCTTACAAGCTTCCACAAAAACCGTGGACTTACCAAAATTAGTGACCGTTAAGGTGCGAGCCCCAACAACCTTCGATCTTCTCAATCCTTTGTTGCAACACTTCGATCTTCTTGATCCTTTGTTGCGATAATACCTGCAATACACATGATCTCTTTGTGGGATGATCAATCCCTATCACTTTAGGACATAGGTGTAAGGATGATGCAATCCTCATTAGCATACTCCCCCTTAACGAGGAGGGTCCATAGTATCGACCAGTTGGATCATCCGCAAATGAATGCAGGACCAAATTATCTACAACTGAATGTAGATCTCATTCGCAAATGAATGCAGTACCTATCATCTGTAGCTGAATGCAAGACTCAATGTAGACCATCCTCATCTTGTATAGGATAGTACCACTACAAGTGAGTGTTTTTCAGGGATTCTACCTTATGAAATAGGGTCCTAGGGTCACCAATTTACTAATGTTTGACTTGCAAACGTAAAGCAACACAGAAACATTTATGAAGGAAATTTGATAGAATGGACATGTACTTTACTAACAAATGTTGATCCAAGCTTTAGTCTTCTCTCCAAATGCTCCAGAAGCTCCAAGGTCTTCATCACATACAAAAGAGATTGATATCTAACCACAGAGATCTTAGTTGTTATATAAGGAAGAATGAAAAATTAAAATTGCATATAAATATAAATGACAATGTATTTCATAGATCATAACAATAAGAACATCAATACACAAAGTGTGGAAGAAAATCAGTCTTTATTCATAAGTAGAAGGGAATGATACAACCTCTATCTAAGACAAGCCTCTCTGTTGACCAGGAACTGAGTTCTCTTACTCATTTCTCCAATATATTCCTCTAGCATAACCTTTCTCTTCTAACTTTCTTCCCCCATCCTCTACCCCTCCCCTCTATTTATACTTGCATATGAGAAGGAGTTACAAGGTCTGGGATGGTTAGGGAGGCTGGGGAATTCGTAACTTCAAACCCAACTGTCCCTGACTAATCATGTTTTATTTTTAATTTTTTGTCTTAAGGTAGCAGTGGGTGCATATATAGGCAGCTCGCGAATGAATCGCGACTCTTATGAAGGAAACCCACGATTACAACATTTGATCATCTAACCACGGGTTGCATATGGTTCTACCCACGAATGACTCACGACATGCAATGACAGGAGTCGTGAATGCAAGACAAACTCTTTTAAAAGCATGGGAAAGGCTAAAGGAAGTGATGTACATAAAGGCATCTCTTCATCTATATCTTTTAGGACAATTCAATCCATAATGGCCTTTTGTGTATCAACGTGCTCAATGTCAGTAATCAGATGGAGAAGTGTTGTTTCATAGTATAATAGATGACCCCTAATGTATGAGGTCAAAGGGAAGCAATGGCCAAAATACGTTACAAATATTTTATCATGGAGAGACTCAGTTATCAAGGACGCAAAGAGGTACCTCAAACAGACAAATCAAAGTCATGTACAAAATCATTACTGAGGATGCCATGTTCAATAAGGTGGAACACTAGATCCTTTACAAGATTCAATTACATCATATAGTATGGGAAACAAGGCCATGTATGTTTTACAATTGTGGATCAAAGCCACCATAGTACAATGATTGAGTCTTCAATAGTTGGAAATAGTGTCACTGAGCATAGCACAATCTTGCGCAACTTAGGTTATAGAGGTTTCAACCTAAGGTATTCATCCAAATCCATAGAAACTAGTACGACTCCTTCCATGCGAATATATGAGTTGAAGTTGAATGTGGAAGGAATCCATCAAAGTGTCAATGAATGAGTGATACTAACAAATGATGCCACCAATATGAGTAGTGAATCCTAAGGTACCATCTTTGGAACTCTAATTCTTCTTCTGCAGAAGGTACTGATTGAAAGTCGTAGTGCAAGGAGGTATTGACTAGGAGTCTTATTTCACAATATAATAGTGAGTGTTACACTACGACATCTACATATGAATGTAGGAACACTCTCTATGCGAGAGTATTGTCTTCTACTGCAGATCTCGTCTACACATGAATGCAGGACCTGTCGTCCATAAGGACTCAACGTAGAGCATCCTCGTCTTTAAAGCTAGGACCACTCCCAAGTGAGTGTTATTCTATGACATCTACATATGAATGTAATTACACTCTCCATGCCAGAGTATCGTCTGCTACTGCATATCTTATCCACACATGAATTCATGACATGTCGTCCGTAAGGACTCAACGTAGAGCATACTCATGTTTAAAGCTAGGACCACTCTCAAGCGAGTGTTATTCTATGGCATCTACATATGAATGTAGGTACACTCTCCATGCGATAGTATCATCTACAGGACAATCCTTACCTAGTAAGGACCACTCTTAGGAGCATAGTGTTATTTTCTACAAGACCATCCTCAAGAGAGGATACTATCATCCACAAGTGAATGTCGGACCTCGTCAGCATCTGCAGGCGCACTTCGCATCAGTGTCATCCCATAATCAATGGTAGGCTCATCATCACACCCCCTTTCCAAGGAGGATCCATATCATCAACCTAATCCCCCTTTTCTCGAGGAGGTTTCATATCTTTGAGTTGTTCTTCCTTTTCGAGGAGAGCCCATATCTTTGACCTATTCCTCCTTTCTGGAGAGATCCCATATATTCACCATTCCTCCTTGCAAGGAAAGTTTGTAGTATTATCATTGTTCCTCCTTGCAAGGAAATTCTTATCGAACTACACCAAGATTATCACATAAGTATTTAAACTTTACTCGAGATAGAGGCTTGGTCAGCACATCGGTACTCACATACTGGAGTTTAATAGTTCCCTTTTGTACCCTATCCCTTATATAAAAATATCAAATTTCTATGTGCTTTGATTTATCATGGAACATAAGATTCTCTATCATCTTTATACAACTCTAGTTATCACATATAATCACGGTTGTATCCAACTCCATGTCAAATAGGCCTGACATTAGTTTTCGAAGCCATATGGATTCACGACTAGTAGAGAAAGCTACTGTGTACTCTGCTTCAACCGTGCTGAGAGAAACATTGGATTGTTTCTTACTAATCCATGAGATCATGGTGGATCCCAGACAATAACATCCACCTGAGGTGCTCTTTCTGTTTGTGGCACTTCCTTCCCAATCTGAATCTGTATATACATGCAATATGTAGTCATGATCCCTATCATAGTATAGTCCAAAGTCAATTGTACCCTTTAGGTGCCTCATCACATGCTTTGTAGCTATCATGTGAACTCATCTAGTTTTAACTAGACACTAACTTAAGGCGTTCACAGCAAATCATATATCTGGTTTTGTATTCGTCACATACATCAATGACCCAATAATTTGTCTGTACTAAGTCACATCCACTAACTCTAATGACTCATCAGATAAAAACTTCAGTTTAGTGTCCATGGGTGTGGCCATGGCTTTACAATCCAACATATCAAATATTTTCAATATTTCTACTGCATACTTTCCCTAGTTCATAAAGATTCCTTCTGGGCTCTACTACACTTCCAGCTTGAGGAAATAGTGCATCAATCCAAGATCTTTCATCTCGAATTCTTCAGCTAGATTCTTCTTGCAATCTATAATATGTTTCTCATTTCCTGTCAGAAATAGATCATCCACATATAGTAATAGTATGGCAAGTTCATCATCCATAACCCTCATGTAAAGGTTAGGATCAACTTTACTTTTGGTAAATCCCAAGCTTGTCAAGAAGCTATATATTCTTCCATACCAAGCTCTAGGAGCTTGCTTCAGTCCATACAGAGCCTTTTTCAACTTACATACATGAGTCACTCTGTCTTCGACTTCAAATCCTTATGGTTGTTCGATGTATACCTCTTCCTAAATCACACCATTCAGGAAGGTTTTCTTTACATCCATCTAGTGTGGATCCCACTTCATCATGGAATCAAGTGCCATGATCATTCTGATGGAGGTGTACCTTCTTGTTGGAGCAAATGTCTCTTCATAATAAATTCCCTCTTTCTGAGAGAATCCTATAGCCACAAATATTTCCTTGTATTTTTCCATACTTCCATCAGTTGCATGTTTTTTCTTGTAGATCCACTTCGAAGATACCATACTCTTGTTTTCTAGTTTGGGTACTATATCCCAAACATAATGAACTTCATTATTGACTAGTATTCTTCCGTCATTGCTTCCACCCACTCTTTCTTTTTTGCAGCATCCTCGTAGCTAGTGGGTTGTTGATCTACAAGGTCACACATCAAATCTACATTGCTGGAGAATGGCTTTGATCTCCTATTTTTTCTTATGGAGCCTTTTGGATCTCCATACTTCTTTGCTTCTTGTATGATTTATGTTACCCGAGCAAGTTTTCTCTTTCGAGATATATCCATAGTAGGGGGTTC
This sequence comes from Pseudotsuga menziesii, assembly GCA_001517045.1. Classification (NCBI taxonomy): domain Eukaryota; kingdom Viridiplantae; phylum Streptophyta; class Pinopsida; order Pinales; family Pinaceae; genus Pseudotsuga; species Pseudotsuga menziesii. The sequence continues at coordinate 200,289 of LPNX010977118.1, forward strand.
CTGAGGTTTTAGCATATCATGATCTTCCTGTGGTACTATTTTAGGAAAGGGTTCAGCTTCTACCTTTCTGGGAGGTACATCCCCTTCATGTACTTCTTCAAGCAGACATGTTTTGGATTTCTTAAGAGCAGTTTCTTCATCAAATGTCACATCCCTACTAATCTTTATATGATGGAATCCTGAAATGTATATCCTGAATTCTTTGGATACTTCACAGTATCCAACAAATATTCTCTTATTTCTGGAAGGATCTAACTCGGTTCTCTTCTCTTTCAGATAATGAACATATAATAGATAGCCAAATATCTTGAGATGGCTCACTTCAGTTTTATTTCCTGTATACATTTCTTCAGGAGTCTTGATCCAAGAGCACTGTGAGATAATCTATTATGCACATACATAGTTGTTCATGTTTCTTCATCCCACATGTGCATGGGAAGGTCTTGGTCATGAATTAATGTCTTCATTGCTTCCATAATGGTTATATTCTTTCTTTCTGCAACACCATTCTATTGGGGATTGTAGGGAGTGGTTAGTTCCCTCTTGATTCCAGCTTCTTTGTAGAATGCTTCAAATTCTTTTGAAGTATATTCCCCACCATTATCTTACCTCAGTGTCTTGATTCTTCTTTCTGAATGGTTCTCTATTAAGGCTTTGAATTCCTTGGATTTCCCAAATACTTCACACTTGGTATTCAAGAAGTATATCCATGTCTTTCTTTAACAGTCATCAATAAATGTGACATAATATCCATACCCACTTAAATATGTGGAGGGCATAGGACCACATACAACAGAATGAATTAATTCCAACATACCTTTAGTATTTGTTTCACTCTTAGGAAATGGATTCTTGATGTTCTTGCCTCTTGCACTTCCTTCGCAAGTTCCTTCATGATCAATCATCAGATATGGTAAACTTGTTACCACTTTTCTCACATAGGGTAATGCTTTTTAGTTGATGTGAGTGATTCTTATATGCCATAGTTCACTTGAGCTAGTGGTCTCATGGACAAGGGTTATCTCTTGATGACCCTTGATTTTGTACAGTCCGCCTTCTTCTTCACCAATGACCACAGCATCTTCAATTGTCTTTCCTTTGGTCCACATGAGTACTTGTCCATCTATAAAAGCAACTCTATATCCTTTCTTATCTAGTTCTGAGTTGGAAAGTAGGTTATTTTTCAAACCTGCTACATATAGTACTTCCTTCATCTTCATGGAGGTTCCAAAATCAAGCTTGTATCTTGATTCACAAATGCCTTTGATGGGATATTGATAGACATTTCCTAATGATACTTTCTAAGGAGAGTTCTTTTCTTCAAGTCTTGACAGATTTTGCTTCTTCCCTATCATGTGCTTTGAGGCACCACTATCAATAATCCATGTATCTTCTCCAGGTGTTACAGACCTAGAGAGTGCAAAGAATAGTACATATTCTTCTACATCGTCTTCTTTTGTTTAGCTCTTTAGAGGCCTTTCTTCTTCTTCTTCTTCTTCTTCTTCTTCTTCTTCTTCTTCCTTATCTTCATATAGATGAGCATTATGTCTTTTGTTGGTGTTCTTATTCAATGGACACTCTCTGGAAAGGTGTCATATCTTATGACAGTTATAACATTGATATTTGGAGTAGTCTTTCTTCTGATTGTTTTCTCTTTTCCTTTGAAACTTATTTAGAGGTCTATACTCTTTTTGACTATCCTTATTAAAGTTTGATTGTCTTCTTCTCTTGGTATGGGTGGCTAGAGATTTATCATCTTCTTTAAGTAGAGCTTCTCTGTTAGCAACTCTAGCTTCCTCTTTAATGCAGTCCTCGCATACAATGTCAAACTTCATACTTTCTTTTCTGTCACACGTATTCTGTATGAATGAGTCCCAATTTCTAGTGAGACCATTAATAGAAGTCATGACTAGTTCATCTTCATCAAGGGAGTCTCCAATATCATCTAGTTGTTCCTTGAACTAGGAGACCCTTGTGAAGTAATCTTGAATTGATTCTCCTTTACTCATCTTGGTGCTCTTCAGTTGAGCTCTCGAATTCATATTTTTTTTATGTTCCTTCCCTCATACATTATGGAAAGGGCATCATATATTTTCTTTGGTATATCTTTAGAAGAGACTTGAGGGATCAAGTGATCTTTGATAGAATCAGTAATTATCCTCATTTCCTTGATTAGATCCATCTGGTACTTCTCCTTAGCTTCATCATCTTCTGGTTCTAGGACTTCATCCTTGATGTACTTGTTAAGATCATTCTCTATAAGAATGAGACCAATCCTACACTTCCAAGCTCGGAATTTCTCGATGCCTTCCATCTTATCCTCAAGCTTAGCGCTTGGTGCCATCCTCTCCAGAAGGTTACTAAAAATTGAAATTTCTCAAAATAAAAATATAACCTTACCAAGAGATGCGCTTGACTAAGGCGATTTGGTTGGTCCACTTGGTTTATGGAGATCCCAAATCTTCACCCTTCAAAACTCTCTTGTGAGGTTTCAATTTCCGCATAATTTTAGGTTCTGGTTTTCTGCAATTTTCTAGTTCAGGGCCAAACTAGGGTTTGGCTTTCCCAGAGATTCACCCACTCAAAAATTTCGATCTAGGGCTCAATATATGCGCTCTAGGGAGGCACAATTTCTATGCAAGTAGATCTTCAAAATGACAAATTTTGCAGAAACCCTAATTTCTTACCAGAGGGAGAGGAGAGAGAGTTTCACCTTGTGAAAGTTTTTCTACTCATGCTAGATCTAATACCATATTAATATTTCATATCCTTAGATAGACATCATTAGTGTTTAATCCAAATTCACAACAGTATCATATGCAAAATCACTTAAACAAACACAATTACAAGATAGACACAGATTTATCCTGGGAAACCCTCAAGGGGAAGACAACCCAACAAAACTTTCTTTGTATAAGATGTATAAGATAAAACCCCAAAATAGGTAATCCTCCTCCTTGTTGGTATGTCTCTCTCTCTATCTTATGTGCAATACACAAGTGTGAGTCTGTGTTCGAATAAGAAGCACAGCTCCTCTATTTATACTCTTTTTGTCATTTTGCATTTAACCTAACAAGTCAACCCCAATAAACTGTCTGGGTCGACTTCACCTAGGAAATCACAAAAACGTATTATATGATATTTATTAGGGTACTATTGATATGACTTATAATGGAGTCTTTACCTCATGACTCTATGATGACCAATTACAATAGTAACATCTCAGCAGAGGAATAAAACATCTCCCTTGGGGAACATCAGTAAAAATACATTTAGAATATCCTTTGAAGTTACAATATTTCAACAGTTAAAAGTTTAGGAAAATGAATGACAATTGCAAGAGTCTCCAGGTTACCACAGATAGGTAAAATATGGTTTGAAAGACGAGTGCTAATGAAGCCACTCGGAGATGAGTTCTTGGAACCTAGTGAAGTAGTGCAAGGAACAAAAAAGGGTACACGACGAGTTTCATTATGGTCTCCATGGGGCGAGGTGGCGCTCTACGTGCTCAAGTTCATTACATGTGAAGGTCGGTTTAGTTTGTTATTTTCTTACCATTTTAAAGTTGTGAACCATCTAAGACATCAAAAATATATCAATATGTTGTATTTCCTTTGGAAATTCTTAGATTTTATGTGTGGAATGGTTAAGAGTAGTAAGAATCCACACACCAGTTTGGCATATCATGGACTGATGAGGTTGTTGTTGGAATATGCCCTACAAGAGAGAAATCAAACCTGGGAATCATTTATGAGGGTATCTCTAAATATTGGGCATACATCGAAGAAGAGAAGGAGCACATTGGAGAATACCCCTGAAACCCTAAGGAAGAAATCAGTTCGTAAAGAAAGCATGAGTATTTTGCAAGTTGAAACCCCAACTAGCTCAATGGAAAGGCCCCGAACCAAGTCAAGATCGGGGTATAAAAAGGAACAACAATATCAAGAAAAATCATTTAGTCAAAACGATGAGATTGATACAAGACCGGGAGAATTGACCACACCAGAAAGCACTAGTAAGATCCGGGAAAGGAAAGTTGAGTTGTAGAACATGGGAGAACAACAGAAAAAAGGGTGAAGTAATTTCAGCATGTTCTATTGGGAAAATATCGAAGAGAATACTGAAGAAATGACATCCATGAAAGCAAATTTACGGAGATTAGAAGGACATAAATTGGATACCCTATCGAAGGTCATGGAATTGGTAGGAGAACTGAGTGAAGAGGTAAGAGAGACATTTAGAGATGAGGGAGAAAAGATTAGCAGGTGGGGAAAGGATATAAAGCCGAACGAGGAATTTGAAGTAGAAAAAGTAGAGAATCGGGAGAGTTACAAAGATACCCCATCTGATGAAGCCCGAATACAGAAAATGGAGGAGATGGTAGCCCAATTGCAAGAAACATCACGTGAATTGGAGGAACAACTAAATCTCGCCAGAGACCATAGAAAGGGGGAAACGCGGGAAAAATTTATAGAGAAGCTACATAGACATGAATATGCCTTGCCCATTCTATGAGAAATCTAAGACCCCCTTCGAATATTTACTCTGTGTTTTTAAAAGAACAACTTATATCCTTTAGGTTTTCAATGGTAACCATGGGATATAATGATCACATTGTGACAAGGGATCAATTTATTGCTTCCTTTTCTAGAAGTGACAATGAAGAACAATATTTACTATGTGATTTATGTATGCATACTTTTATTATGATAGATTATGAGGATTGGGATCCAAACCCTTATGTGGGAGAGTTACAGTCAAGGGAATTCATGTCCTTCATGAGAAATCAATTGAGGTGGAATAACAATGCAACTTGTGTGGAAAATACTGCTACACCCAAAAATTGTCCTAATGCTCCAATCCCTTGTAGTCCCTGTCCAAAACATTATTTTGGAACCTTACTGCTCAATCCTAGGAAGTCTAACGCACCTTGCTTCCTAACACAGGGCATCAGACAAGCCTCACACCCCTTGTCCATTGACATTAGGCATCGTTGGCACTTGTCACATAACCACAAAGAGCATCAACACACTTATCTTGTTCACAGGGAGCGTCAGCAGTCCAAAAATGGAAGAAAAAAAAGAGAAGGTTCAAGAAGCTTCTAGGTGAATGCTCTTATGGAGGATGATCCTAACTACTTGGGAAAGATGGAAATCGACCTCCTAAACCCTAGGGATCATTCCCTACCTTCCTCCCAAAATATATCGACCCATTTGGGATTCCTTTAGCCTATAAAAGAAATCTAGATGGACGATGTGAGGGAGGGAACAAGATAGAATCCTCATGTTGTTGGATTCAAGTCTGGTATAGGAGGAAAATAGAGAGTGGTTGTGAGTAAGATGTTCCATAGTTTGTAGTATGTGTGAGTGAGTCAAATATCTTGTAAAAGAAAAGCTTCGACATCAAGGCTTTGGTTGTAGCTTTATTTTATCATCTTTAATACAAAAATTTCCCTTTCCCATAAATGATTCATGTTAATGTTGATTGTTTATTAATAATTTCCTTGATCATTAGTATAGATCACTGATTTATCTTGTTGTTCTCATTTCTTATCTTGTTTTTTGTGTTCTTTCCAGGTATAGTTGATCGCACAAGTATCCACAAAACAAGGACAACCTCCCACACTCAAGGTAAAGAGAGTTTGGCATTCAACTACCTCTGTCATCTAGGGAGAGGATAGATCATTGTGTCCTTTTGTTCTAAACTTGCACTAAGCAGGATAGGGGAAAAAACTATGTCCGCACTGATTTGAGTCCTCCTTTCTAGATATTTGTGTGAGCTACTGCTAACAACATACTTTGCACTATTGTTGATGAAGGGGCTCCTGTTAGTATTATATCCTCAACTGCTTGGAAAGCTATAGGTTCTCCTCATCTTGTGCCAACCACCAATCAGATACTAGATTTTAATCGAAGACCTACTACACCTTTAGGGATCCTTCCTCATTTTCCTATCACCTTAGGAGGGAAAACTATCTGTATTGATGTTATGTTAGTCCAAGATCCCTTATATTTTAATCTTCTCCTTGGAAAATATTATGTTTATGCCATCAAAGTTGTAGTGTCCACACTCTTTCGAGTGATGCATTTTCCCCATGATGGGAAGATTGTGACCATTGATCAACTTTCCTTTATTAAACCTAGTCATTGTATAGCTCCTAGTCATCAGACTTCCCTAAATATCCCACATGTTATTTTGGTTCCTTCCCCTTCATCGGCCATGTCTCTCGACTCTGGACATCATGCCAGAGTTCAATCGTTTGTAAATTGATAGCTCCTTCCCATCATGGGGAATCTTAGGGGACATGTCTTCAGTCTTTGGACACCATATTGTAGTTAAGCCGCTAGCTTCTTATGTTAGGGGGAAACCCACCAACCTCTATACATCATGTTGGATAAGAACTAACATATCAGCAAGCAGAGTTCCCATTCTGTTTCAAGCTCATTAGAAATGAAACAGATGTCTACGAGCATAGTTCCCTTTTTGTGTCAAGCTCGTTAAAAAATGAAACAGACGCCCTTGAGCATATTTCATTTCTGGTTTCAAGCTCGTTAGAAAATGAAACCGCCCTTAAGCATAGTTCCCATTATGTTTCAAGCTCGTTAAAAAGATGAAATATATGTCCATGAGCATAGTTTTATTCCTTTTCAAGCTCGTTAAAAAATGAAATGGGATACCTCAAGCATTGTTATTTTCTTATTCAAGTTTATGTAAAAATGAAACAGGTCCCCACAAGCATAGTTATTTTCTGTTCCAACCTTGTGTAAAATTAAAACAAGTCATTATGAGCAAAGTTCCCTTTTCATGTCAAGCTCGTTAAAAAAATGAAACGAATTCTTCCATTGTGTCAAGTATTTTACTAGACTCAACATTGAACCTTCATTTCATCCTCCTATATCACTTGATCATCTTTCTTCCTTTGTCTCTGGTGAACCTTGTCCTAGGAGTAACCCATGATTTAGTTGGATGAAGAAAAGAGTAAGCAGATGAAATGAATCTTGGGGGGGCATGTATCCAACCTCAACTCATTATGTTGGAGTTAAGCTACTTGACGGTTAAAATGGGGGGAAATACCAACCACTGGACATCATATTGGGAAAACACCTGCCAATGAAACATCATTTTGAGCACAGTTCCTATTCAGTGTCAAGCTCGTTAAAAAATGAAGTAGATACCCTGAGCATTCTTCCTATAGGTCTTTGATCTTGTTAAAAACAGTAAGATGGTGTTGATCTTACGTTTTACAATTTTCGTGCTCTAGTTAAAACATGAAAAGTAGATTGAGTTTCTTTTTGTATTTTTCACACTCCGGTTTAAGTTGAAAAAGTATCAAGTGCTTTTTATATATTCGGCGTGCTCGTTAAAAATCAGTGAAAAGGTATTGAGTGTGCTTTTACTTTTTTTTAGACTCCCTAAAATGGATTATGAAAAACGAACCCCTTATGAAGTCAACTTTAAGCTCTTTTCGAGACTCTTTAAACATAAAAATATCGTCAAGCGAGCTTGATGCTTTCACGCTTATAAAAGTATTCAAAAGGTAGTCTAGTCAGTGGTAGTTTATCCCTTTTTCATACCGATTAGACACATTTACGAAAAAAGTACACTCTAGTTTATCGCAACTAGAATAGTTCTCATAGCAATCAGTTTATACTTTTTCGGGCATCAGGGACTAAATTTATGAAAAATTCCATCCTGGAGTCTCCTTAGTCGTTTCAGAATCTCTAAACATGAAACAATGACTGAGTCTACCTTCCTTGGACTCATAAAATTAAATGATGAAGGACCATTTTTGAGAATAAACCCCTCTTTTCTCAAGTTCATAAAACATATGAGAATGGACTCATCACTTGATGAGCTACAGCGAGCATTTGTTACCCTTTTCAAGATCATTAAAAATAAAAGAGGTACTCATCCTTTGCGATGGGGAAATAAAGGGAATGGGGAGCGTTTTTCATTTGTATCAATGGCAGCTCATAGTCCACCCTTCAACATGGCACTTGTCTGCATTTTCATTTCAAACACTTGGGTATTCGGCTTGTCATCGAGTCGAACCACTTTCATGAGTCATTTAACTCCTTTGAGTCAATTCAAGGAATGCATCGCCATGTCCTCTCATTACTTCTGGTTTCTAGCTCGTTGAGTCAATTTTTCCAAGTCATTTGTCATGCCGTTCAATTTTCAATGGAAACCTCCTCTACAGTCTACATCTACAATTTCCTTACTTTCCTTCAAGTCAAACACATATGAATCAGTCCTATGGTTGTTTTCATCACTTCAACATCATCTTTTGTTCCATGTTTTGTTTCGATGATGGGGGAAACATTATGTCCCTCCTTCGACGAGTCTATTCTTGTTGATTCCAACACATCATCCAGGAAGTGAAATTAGAAACCAAATCAAGTACCTTGAAGCTTGCGACCTCTATTTGAAGGATTTCATCGAGTGTTTGACTACAAGCCTTCTATTCACATTCAAAGGAAATTATTGGGATACCTTGGGAATCATTGACATCAATGATGATCTACATCGCACTTGTTAATGGTATACATCAATGACTGGTAATCAAGTGGTTTCTACCATGTTCGACATCAGGACATCTATTCACATGAATAGAATTGTATTGTTTGTGATTGGGATGAAGACCCTGAATGGTTAGGTATTTGCTTGATATTGTGCCTATATTCAGGTTGCGATGGAGTATTTGTTGGATTCATGACATGGATCCACATTGTATGTTTGGTGGCTATGTTTAGATTTTCAGTCAGTATGACGTGGATCTACATTGTATGTCTCATAGTCATGTTTCGATTTGAGTCTTGTTGTTCATGGATCTACAGTGTATTGTTAGTAGCCATGACATGGTCATTATACATGGATCTACAGTGCATTGTTAGTATCCATGACATGGTTATTATACATGGATCTGCAATGTATTGGTCTGTAGCCATGTTTGAGTTGGATAGTTGGTGATTGGTTCTATGATAAGTCTTTACTCACCTCTCTTTTGCCTTTGATTCCAAATCAATATCTATCAAATCATTTCACCTATCACATTCCTCTAGCTTCATACTTTGGGGGTCATTCTGTTACACCCAAAAACTGTCCTAATGCTCCAATCGCTTGAATTCCCTAGCCAAAACATTCTTTTGGAGCCTTACAACTCAATCCTATGTAGTTTGATGCACCTTGCTGCCAAGCACAGGGCATTAGACAGGCCTGACACCCCTTTTCCATCGGCATAAGGCATCGGTGCCACCCATCACATGAACACAAAGAGCTTCGATGCACTTATCTTGTTCATAGGGAGTGTCAGCAATCCAAAAAGGGAAAAAAAGAGAAGGTTCAGGAAGATTCTAGTCGAATGCTCTCGTGGAGGATTATCCTAACTACTTGGGAAAGCTGGTAGTCGACCTCCTAACCCCTAGGGATCATTCTCTACTTTCCTCCCAAAATATCTCAACCCATTTGGGCTTCCTTTGGCCTATAAAAGCAAGCTACATGGACCATGTGAGGGAGAGACCAAGATAACATCCTCATGTTGTTGGATTCAAGTCTAGTATAGGCGGCAAAGAGAGAGTGGTTGTGAGTAAGATGTTGCATAGTTTGTAGTGTGTGTGAGTGAGTCAAAGATATTGTAAAATCAAAGCCTCGACATCAAGGATTTGGTTGTAGCTTTATTTTCTCATCTTCAATACAAAAATGTTGCTCTTTCCCATAAATGATTCATGTTAATGTTGATTGTTTATTACTAGTTTCCTTAATCATTAGTGTTCTTTGCAGGTATAGCTGATCACACAAGGATCTACAAAACAAGGACAGCCTCCCACACTCAAGGTAAAGAGAACTTAACATTCAAGTAGCTCAGTCATCTAGGGAGAGGATACATTGTTGTGTCCTTTTGTTCTAGACTTGCACCATGCAGGCTAGGGGAACAAACTGTGTCCGCACTAATTGAAATAATCACAGTAACAAATACTAAATGGGAAGATGCTCTTTGGGTAAGAGGTTCCCCCTCACCTGAAAAATTGTTTACAGCTAGAAACCAGGTTATGAAGGATCAAGCATTTGTTACACTTATGGAGACCACTCAAATCAAGATTGTTGAGCGGGCCCAAGACAGAGTACATGCCTACCATAACTATCTGGATGTGCATAAAACCAAATGGAGCGGGCTTCGACTACATTTTCCTATACTTTGGTGCCCTATAGTGGATGGAGAGGACAGTGAATTTTGGAAAATTGTTATTGAGCAGAGGAGATTTTACACTATAGTTGAAGGGGGGATTCCTCTTATAAGTGGGGTGATAAATGTTTCAACAACTCTCCAAGTACCCCTATCAGTAGAGCACAGTCCTAGTTTGCATGAAGACAAGTAAACATTTTGGTTGGGGGGAGATGAAGGGTTGGTTATATGCCACATTTTGAATCATTTATTGACTTTTTTATCTATTCCTATGTCACCATTAGCTCTCTTGACCACATTTCGAAAGGTTTTGGCTTTGGTAAGGATTGATTATGTTTCCCTTGATATTTTTCATTTGTTGATGATTTGGATAGAGTTATGCCACCATGATTGTCTACTAAAGAAGTGGTGTTTCAAGTTCATTGTTGTTACAATCTCAGGTTTCAAAACAAAGTAACTGTGGAAGGTTGAAGGACTTGCAAATATGTCTCAAGTTTATATATATTATGCAAGAAAATTTTAATTTGAGACAAGTAGTTTCAGTGTATGGTTCGATAAAGACTCTTGGTTAATTAAATACGATCCTACTGGTCATTATACATCACTTTGGTCAATCTATTGAATGTATTCATGGTTCCACGACTAATATGGGGATCGGTGATTCTGTATCCAAGTCAACAATTTTGGGAACCCTTCAACGATCTGTGATCTGTTAGGTCATTCAACGAATCTGTTTACTTGCTCCAAGATGCTTTTAGAACCTCCTCCACTCTTCATGGTACCAGCCCCTAGATTGGCTCATGAGATCTTTTGAAAATCAGCACGATGAGACTTATTTCGAAATCGATTGTAACTATGCACTTCTTCATAATTTTTTCCCCGTGGGATTTGATGTATAAAAACCTTGAATCCTCTCCAAGGAAGAGAGCCATCATCTTACATAGATCTATTGAACGTTGTTGTAATCATATTCTATTATATATAAAATCTGTTATTTCTCTAATTTTGGATGTGTTAGTCAATTTTGTGTGAGTGATTGGCTTGTTCAGCTCCTGTGCCTGAAGGCAGGGGCCCCTTCCATTGGCATGTGTTGATGTTATAGTTAGGATCTTCTTTGTGCATCTGGTTTGATATTTGAATCGTTATATGCATTTTTAAATTAGAGTATTGATCATAGTTAAGTGTGAGTTCTTGATTTGTGATGTGATTAAGTAGTGCAATTATTTTTAATCATTATAGAACGTAGAGGAATGTGTGGATTGTAAGTCTAGGATCTAAAAGGATAACTCTGTCGTGATAGTTCGTATTAGTATTTCTCGGGATTCTGTTGCTAGTTGGTAGATATCAAACATGTTAAACTTATGTTAGTTCACTCAATTAAATTGTTGTAGCTGTTGATTTCATAGAATTTGCTTTCTGCAAGGTTTCTAGGTTATTAAATTAGATCATGTTAGTGGATTTCCTTTCGCAGCACAGAGGGATAACTTGTTGTAATCAATAGACAATACTTGTAGTTTGATTGATTAAAATACTTTTCTATAGCAGTGATTTTATCAGAAAGACCATTCACCGCGCAGTTGAATTTTAATCTAGCTCTACCAATTCATTGACGTCCTTTGTATAAAATATCATCCAAGTCGTAGTGTTTGACATAAACTTTGTCGGGTGGCTCGTAAGCCTCTAGAACCTCGGGTTGAAAATTCATGAATAGATTTTGATTAAATCTAAATTAAAGAGGTAAATAAAAGCTCGTCATACAACACATAAGATCTTGAGTACCTTCTGCAATATGGTGACACCTCCAATCACTCCATAATCCCATACCTAAGGAATAAATTGTAAGCTTTGAAGTTGAAAGAAGGTGATTCTAAGACAAAATTCACCACTCACATCCAATATGTGAAATATTAGTTGGTTGTTGTTGGTTAAGAGATATAAGAAAATAACCTTGTATCACTTATATTGAATGGACTCGCTAATAGTTTCTGCAATGTTATATCTATGGTTACTATTACAATATGGGAAATTGGATTGGCATTGAATGAGCTTGAAGGTATGTCTCTAGTAGAAGAACAATGTGTAAAGAAAAATGCTTGAAAGAAAGCATTTATTAAGAGAAATTAGAGAGGCGCATATAATCAACAAAAGAACACACAAGAAAAAACATAATGTAAAAAGGACAACGAACAACAACAAAGGTGACTTATTATTATTGTAATTGAGAAGGCCAGAATTATTCAATTTCAAGAGTGAGCTTAAAAAAGACAACGAACATAATGATCAATTTGTTAAGAAGTTAGAAAAAGGAGAAATTGTGGAACATTCCTAGCATCATTAATTGCAGCCAAAAATTCACATGGTGTGTAGATTCAGAAGCTAGGAAAGAAAGATTGGTGCTAGAAGATATCGTAACATCCATGAAGACAAAATCAAAGCTTGAGACAGTAATACTTTGAAGCTAGAAGAATCAACGACATTCCAATTTGCTATACAATGGAGAGACAAGGGACATTACTAAATCAATATTGTATGTCCTAAGTCAAAATAAGAATTTAGTGTTAATTAATTAAATGGTAAACAAAATTTTTAAGGTAGTGTTGAGGGTAATCAAAGAAATTAGCCATGGATATCAAGTGGTTTTGGCAAGGTAAGAAGAAGTTGGACCATATAAATGTGTAACAAAGACAATAAAAGGGAGTACATACATGACTAAAACATTATTATAGTAAGTGGATATGATTAATTGTTAAATTTGATAATTTAATATAACGAATTTAATTCCAACCTAATATTTGACTTTAATTAAACCAATTCATATTAGTTTAATTCACTTATGAGTATAACCTCTCTTTTATTGCTTATCCTCCCTATAGAATTCCATTGGCTAAGTTTAGCTACTCATATTTTTATGAAGTTGAAAAAACATTTTAATATTTGACTTTAATTCAGCTAATTCATATTAGCTTAATTCACTTGAATATAACCTCTCTTATTGCTTATCCTCCTTGTAGAATTCCATGGACTAAGTTTAACTACTCATATTTTTATGAAGTTAAAAAAAATAGTGGAGAGAGTTCAATGATGATGAGGATGAAAGAAGTGAAAAAAAACTGTGGAGAGAGTTAAATGATGATGAGGATGAAAGTTTTTATTCCAATGACAATGACATTTTAAATTAAATTTAAAATAATTTGATGTAGAAAGTGTTTAATGATGAGGCGGTTGAAAGTTTTTATTATAATGTTGTAACATTAATATTTAAAAATTTAATAAATGTAAGGTTTAGATGAAATGATATATGTAAAGATATGAATAAATACTATATAAGAATATATATATAATTAATTCAGGTTTAATTTTTAAAAATGTTATGATTTGTTTTGTCAGTATGTATAGATATATAATTTTGGCAATACTTTGATTTTTCATAATAACAAGTGTTCATATTTCCAACTGAAATATATATATATTTAAAATAATAAATAAAAATAAAATAAAAAAGTCAAATCAACTCACGATTTTTAGGTTGATCGTATCAAAGCACTATAGGGACTTGTAGCCGCCCTCCTGCCATTGCTCAAAAGTTATGAATTTGGTGATTAATGGGACCCACATACTGTTGTTCTACTAGGTTTAGTCAATTTAAAGTCATTCCCCATCGCTCTCATTGTTCCGCAAGATGCCACATTGCACATCGTTCATTTAAGAGTTTAACGCGTCAGCTCAGTCAATTCCTTCAACCGATGAAATCCTACATAAATCAAGTGGAGCCTTTTGAATAACTTGACTCTGCCACGTAGATGTGGCTACATGATTTTTCGACGCGGAATTGGCCGCGAGAGGGGCCCACTCAGATCCCTCACGCAAAACCGGCCTCCATTAATTTGAGATTTTGTCGATCGGTCCGATTGCTGACGTGTTCATGCAGTTACCAGATGTGAACGGAATCTTGACTTGCTTGCTTACGTGTAAAAAGCCGCGTATGAACTTTAACGATCCACACGCCTCAATCGCTTTCATGTGCGTATGGATTCTAACGCTGGCTAAAATTCCAGTGCAATGAATATCACCCAAAATCATGAATAACCTCATAAAGTTAACTTCTTTTTTTTTTCCAAAGAAAAAATTCGTAAATATATTATTCACATTCGGGAGATGGCACTAATGTCTATTATACCAAAAAACCCAAATGTAAAGTTGACATTACATACAGATAATTGCCTCATGAAGAGCACAATGTACCATTACTTTATTCAAAGGCTGACCCAACTATAAAGTTGACATTACTAATTACCTCATGAAGAGCACAATGTACCATTACTTTAACCAAAGGCTAATAGCCATCAATAGACTTATCAGTCCATAAACACATCAGAAAAAGCTGTTCAGATCAGTTTAAACCACAAATGCCCAATCATTAATATCACAATAGTTTCATACCATCAAGGTATTCACAAAAACTATCAGAAAAGATAATTAAAAAGGCATAGAGCCATCAACTAAAAACCAGTCATGCTCATAAACTTCAACAGATGTCCATCAAGACAGCTCATGGTTGTACCATATGATCCTGAGCTTCAAAAGTCAGAAAACCTGAAAGGTTTCCACATTGTCTTCGCCTCTCTGTTCACAAATACTCCAAGATCCTTCCAGAATGCTTCCACCTGCTTTAGCCAGTGCATCTGCTTTATAGTTTCGTTCCCTATAAATGTGTTTAAAAGATACATAATCAAGACTGTCAGCAAAACAGTGAACATCTTGAAGAATCATGGCTAATTCAGTATTTAGTAAACGATACTTACCAGATGCCCAATTTATAACTAACTGGGAATCCCCAAAAACTTGAATTTTATCCAAATTATTCTTCCGAGTCAGCATAAGAAGAAGCTTGAGAGCACATAATTCTGCATAATTATTAGTACCCAAGCCTAAACCTGCTTTCAAAGAAAAAAATGAATATCAGATATAAACAGTATACCTCCAGCCCCACAAATCATTGGGTCCCCAGCTGCAGATCCATCAAAGTAACCCCAAGCATAAGTTTTGTCAATATCTTCCACAAAAATTGATCTGATGGAAGCCACATATATGGACTGCGGTAAATTCTTCATCATACCCAAACTGTAGCTAGATACCTGTGCAGGGGTTATGACAAGATCCTCAAAACAAGACCTATTTCTTGCTTTCCATATAAACCAGAGTACAATGATAGGTAAAGGTTTGATAAGTACCACATCTAAAATAAAACACCAGTTTTTGAAACATACAGACAGAGAATCTCCATTCCATAAATTATTAAGTTTCAAATGATCCTCAATAATTGACCAAATAGATTGAGTGAATGGGCATTCCACACCAATATGAAAGTTGGATTCACAGCTCTGTTTGCATAAAAAGCACCTTCCAGTACCTTCTCTACCCCTCAAACAGATAACATCCCAAGTCAATGCTTTACCAGAAAGAAGAAACCAACTAAAAAATTTTGTTTTAAGGAGACACTTCATCTTCCAGATGACCTTCCACCACCAAATCGATTCCACTTCTCTATTCATAAGCTCAACATAACTCTCTTTAGGAGAATACTTGCTTGTTTTAGATAAATTCCAAATAAGATAATCATCTGCAGCAGAAAGTCTAACATGGCTAGACTTGACAATGGCAATATATCCATTCCAAACATCAATCTCAAGACGGTCAGTAAATCCAATGGTATCTGCAGATAACCATTTTTGAGACATCAAACCAGACATACAGTGAAGTCCAATATCAGAAATGAAATAAAAACCAGCCAAATGTAATTTTTCTAACATAGGAGAAGGAAGAGCATGTCTCCATTTACAACCTGACCATGGATCTAAACCAATACAAACAGCATTACCAGCACTAATCTTCTAGACCAGAAAATTTCCAATAAGGTCAAATGCCCAAAGAACAGCTTTCCAACAGATAGAGATGTTCTTTTTCTTTTTAACAGTAGATCTAATCCAATCCAGAATATGCATTGGATAATTATATTTCTGTATTGCAATCTTAACCCATAAACCCGAACCATGAATGATATTCCAGACATTTTTTACTACAAGTGCCTTGGCGAATAAAACAGGAACTTTAAGTCCCCATCCACCCATAGATTTAGGAATAGCAAGTAACTTCCATGAAATCTAGGGTAAACCAAAAGAGTTCTGTTTACCAGCCCAAAGAAAATTAAAACAGAGCTTTCTGATTTTGTCTATGACTCCCATTGGTACCCAAAAGTGCATCCAATAGACTGGAATGGCCTCTAAAACAGCTTTAATCAAGATCAGCTTTCATCCCTTGGACAGCCAACGAAAGCTCCAATTGTGAATCATTTGTTCAACTTTAATAATCAACCAATCCCAATCCCTAATAAGGTATCTGCATGGTTTAAGATGAAACCCAAGGTACTTCATGCCATTTTCAATTCTGTCAACACGAAAGCTAAAAATATTCTGTAATGTAATAACCTCAGAATCTTCCATACAGGAGAAATATAAAGAAGATTTATTATCATTAATTTGCATCCCAGATTCCTTACAGAAATTCATTAAAATCTCATAAAGTGTAGAGAGAGATTGTTCAGAACCATCATTAACCATGACAATATCATCCACAAAGAGGACATGAGTTAAAACTATATCATTACCAAAAGATAAACCATGATAAGTCTCATAGAGTTTAGCATAAAGAATAGCCCTCCAAGGCCTTCAACCACAATAAGAAACAGAAGTGGTGCCAAAGGACACCCCTGTCTGAGGCCCCTGCCAGATTTAAAAAAATTGGTAGCAACACCATTGATCAGCAAAGAGAAAGAAACAGAGGAAAGACTACTCATAACCCACAAGATAAAATTTCCTGCAAAACCCATTTTTGCAAGGATAACCCGAAGATAGATCCAGCTGACTCGATCATAAGCTTTAGATAGATCAATCTTGATCATGACAGCTTTTAAGGATTTAACATGCATAGTATGCATACCTTCCTGAATGACACCTACAGCATCATGAATCTGCCTTCCCGACAAAAACCCAAACTGTGCACCAGAAATACATCTACCCAAAACCTTTCTGATTCTGATCGATATAATCTTGCCAATAATTTTGTAAACAAAATTACACAAAGATATAGGCCTAAAATCCTCAAATGATAAGAGATGATCAATCTTAGGAATTAGAGCAAGAAAGGTAGAATTAAGAACACCTGGGATTTTGCCACTTATCCGAGACAATTCAATGACTCTTAAAAGATCCTCACCCAAAACATCAAAAAGACATCTATACACCTCAACAGGAATACCATCTGGTCCAGGACTCTTATCATTTTTGCTGATGGTTAGAATATGCTTGATATCTTTAAGAGTAATAGCTTTCATAAGCTCAGCATTTTCATCCTCAGAAATAGATGATGGGAAATGACCAGCACTATGAACAATCTCTAGAAGATGGAGGTCATCTTCTTCTTTAAACAGGCTTTCAAAATGATGAATCCCAACCTCAGCAATAGCCTCTGATCCTTCCACAAGATTTCCATAATCATCATAAAGTTTCCATATAGTATTGCAACATTTCCTATGGGCAAAAAATTTATGAAAGAATGGAGAATTGTCATCACCACAACTCAACCATAACGCCCTACTTTTCTGGCGTGCCTCCTTTTCCCGAAAAAGAAGAATAGAGCTCTTACGTGATTCAATCTCAATCAGTAAATCTTTATCAACCTCTATTATAAAACCAAATATATTCCTGTCATAAAACCTTTTCAACTCGAATTCAATATCAACCAAGTCCTTAATGTTCTGAGCATTTTTTTTCAGAGACCACTTAATAGAAATCTCTTTAATTCTTTTAAGATTCTCACTAAATTGAGCAACAGGAGATAATGCAGACCGAGCATCAAAGAGAACCCAAGAGTCTTTTAAGGCTTCAACCAACTCAATATGATCCAACCAACCTGCATTAAACTTGAAAGGACAACGGGCCTTAGAAGACTTAGGAGAAATTTGCAGGTAGACAGGTTGATGATCAGATACACCACCACACCCGATCCATTGTTTAAGAAGGAAATCACAATCTAGAAAATCAGCTGATACTAAGAGACGATCCAACCTTTTACATATACCCTCAGAACCAACTCTACGATTACTCCAGGTAGGAATAGACACCAATGGATTGATATCAACAATCCCCAAGCTATCCAAAAGATTATGAAAATAATTAGTTAAAGCATCGGCACGTGCTTTAACCCCCCAGATTTCAGAAAGTCCGAAGGAAAAATTAAGGTCGCCTCCAAAAACTAAAAAAGGAGACAAGAAACAGTCCATCTTAATCAAACTATTCCATAATGTTCTTTGTCCTGATATGGCCCATAAAGATTAACAAATGATATTTCCTTTTGCAAATGATATGAATATAAGACAGCACACAACCTTGAATTCATGGCCTAGGCATTATGAAAAAGAAAATTACAATACTTCCAGCCCAAAAGAAGTCCACCCGATCTGTCCTTAGCATCCACCGAAATGAACTGCCAGCCATGAATCAAATGTTCCAATTCTTGAACCAGAACGCACCCCTCAATCATCGTTTCTTGTAAAAAAATAACATCAACTGCTTGTTGATCAATAAGTCTTTTAACCGCTAGTTTCTTGGGTTGACTAGCCAAACCCCTAACATTTAAAGTCAAAAGGATCATATGGAAACCTTGTTAAGGGCAGATGCTCTAAGCGCCCCAACACCATTCATCACAGAATGTAATACTTTTAAATCATCTCCATTCAGGCCCTTAACTGCTTTATGATTCCCAGATTTATCCTTGACAGGTCGAAAACCCTCCTGAACATATTTCGAACACGAGCGAAGATAATAACCCTTGCTAACAATGGGGGAGACCTTACAAGGAGATACAAAACCCAGGTTCTTCAGAGCTAAATTCGAAGCAGAAGGAGATAAGACCACGGAGGGATGACTAAGATAAGGATAGTTAGCAAGGTCGTCCAAAAAATTGGAAATGCTTAAAGATTTGAGAGTGTCTAAAGGTTCAGACTCAGGGGAAACCTTCTTAATAGAGTGCAGATCCAGAATTCTCTCATCCACAAACATTCCAACCTTAGCGTCTGACTGATTCCCACCAATTTTGACTCTCCAAACTTTAGAAGAAGAATGTTTATTGAAGGGGAGAGAGCAAGCATTCACCAAATGTCCAAACCCATGGCATCTGTAACATCCAAAGGGAATTCCTAGATAATCCAGTGGCTGGCAGAATTCACTACTACCCTTTTTAATAACCAGTTCAGCAGGTAATCCCAAATGAAAATCTAACAAAACAAGAACTTGACCCATACAGCAAACCCCATATTGCAGATAAGTAAAATCAGTTTCCAAATGGGATCCCAAGGTATTACCGACAAGTCTAAAAAAGTCAAAAGACCAGAATTCGAAAGGTAAGTTTGGGAGTTTGACCCAAATAGGAACTTGATCATACCTTTCCTTTCGCTGATCAAATAAGGGCGTCCATTGCTTGATGAGAAGGCCAGCTTTATCCCATCTCCAAACTCCAGCCAGAATCCGATCTGCGTCATCCATAGTGGAAAATTTAAAAGCTATCTAGCTCCTTGGAAGCATATAAATCGCAGGAATAGTGCTGATAACATCAATCCATGCCTTCTTAGCCCACCCATGCAGAGAATCAGCATTAAAATTATGCCTTCCAAACCTCCCAACCAAGGTCAGAGCATTGGTGAGAACGATATCGTTTAAAAGCACATCTTCCCCTAGTGTCATTAAAACCGGATTTATCTTCTTAATGGATTTAGGCTGCCATTTCTTAGACTTAGAAGTCCCCTTGCAAACCAGAGATAGAGAAGCATTCACATGCTCATTACCTGAGTCCATAGACCTGATAGAAATAGGATTCCCATCAGGTTTAGGAATAAATCCCAAATCTGCATTCATACCTTCACTAACCCCTTGATCCGTCACAGCTGCCTTAAGACTATCTGATAAACATTTCCTTATAATCTTATCAGCATGATAACCAGAACCTTTATGAGAATGATCACCAGAACCCTTAAAGTCGCAATTCAAGATACCCAATGTATCCGAAGGGAGACCCGTACTCAACGTAGAAGGCTCGACCCCAGCCAAAATACTGATCCCAGGACACGCCGAACATTGCATTGACTTAATGGCCTCCGAATCCAAATTACGAGTACTGGATCCCGAAAGAGTATTCGTTTCCACATAATACAAAGGAACAACACCAACATCATTAACCACATCAACTCCCCTCGAAGATAAGCCAACCGGGACTGATTTATCATCCGAAAGCACTGTCCCATAATCAAAAGATCCTGCTACCAGGGACACATCAAAACCGGTAGGCAAAGGTTTCACCGCCGCTGCAAACACTTCATTCATCTGAGAGTCTGGATTAACTTGCCGGCTACTCTTAACTCCGCCGTCCAAACAAGAAGAAACCTGAAAAATCCCAATCTCAGAACAACTAGGATTAAAATCCTCATGCATTGGACCCATACATAGCAAGTCCATATTGCCCATAACCTTCGCCAGAGAATATATCGCAAATACCCGTTTATCCTCACCAAAACCCTTCCTGAAACATGACAAATGTCCCAGTGGAACATAACCGATAGGACCAGCAGATAATGGACTCAACGCAGGCTTGCAATTATCGTTCAAGTCTAAACAAGGATGTCGCCCACCCAGAATTCCACCATCCAAACAATCAAATACAGAATTAACCCCATCCATACCAGAATCAAGTTTAACGGCATCATGTTCCGAGCTGAGTACAGGCACTCACATGTCTCCCAGACTACACTGCAAAAACACATCAGTCGCTGAAACCCGTTTCTCCACTCCTAAACCCTGCTTAATACATTTCAGGAAACCTGGCGGCGTACGTGCCAGACTTTTCGTCGCCCGAAGCGACATAACTATCATAGCCAAGATGGATCACAAGGACTATGTGTCAACACCACTCAGCAAGGTTTAAATGTTCAGATAACAAGTGTCACCAAACCTCATGAACAGATATTTAAAATTCGTCGGGGCATTAAAACTGATCCCACCTTTTCCATCCAGGTATTATTCCAAAGTACTTCCAAAAATTGCCACCTCCAACGACTAATGTCATACAAGTACCATCGCCTTGGAACACGAGCAAAATAATAAAAAAACCAATCAAATAAACCTGACGCTAATCAGTAACGATCCTTCCAAAAGATATATGCAAATCTAAATGACATCATCCTACATTCATTCCTCCAAAATAATCTCCACCGCTAAAATAACTGGATCACTCCAAATAAAACAGCTAAAATAAACCCTCGAAAATGCAAATAAGACTCCTGCACTCAGGATCCAGCCAAGAAAGTGTAGGATCCAGCCAAGAAAGACTCTGCCAACAAATAACTATTGCCTTAACCCACGAAAATCCGCTACCATCCTCCAGATTAGCCTTCACCCCTAAAAAAAAAACTAGAACAACGCCAAAAGGAAAACCTTCGAAGATGCAGAACTTAAGAGACACCTGCACTCAGGAATTCCAGCCAAGAAAGACTCTGCCACAAAGAACTACCGCCCAAAACCCACAAAGATCCCATGCTTGATCCTCAGAAGATTAGCAAAAATTGAAATCCGAAAAAAAACCCTCCCAAAGATTACATTCTGTCTCCTGCAAGTACATCCAAGCCAAGTATATGGCTTTAAGATTCCAAATTCAAGCGTAACACTCACAAAGTTAACTTAAGAAGGTACATATGTTCCCATCATACAAAATAAGCTAGACCTATTATTTGATCATCATATAGATTCAATTCTCCTAATCTCTCATATATATATATATATATAAAAGAGGGTAATGAACTTTTTTTAATTGTTAATCATTTTTTTTTTCATTACTATTCTTATATATAAAGAGAATGAAGACTTCTCATAAAAGCAGTTTCATATATAAGAGAATGAAAACCTTTCGTAAAAGCAGTTTTCTTTTATTTCACTTCTTACCCCTATCCTCATATAAATATGGAAAATTTGATTCTATGAGGGTGAGGGTAGGTAGAGGGAGTTGTATTCCTCGGATTCTCAACTTTATGAAATCAATTTTCTTTTATTTATGTTCCCATCTCCAAGTTTGGTTTGACTAGGGGCGTTAGTGATGTTTTTAGACCATTTTGGCCCCTTTTGTGCATTTATTGTTCACCTTGAGCCACTCCCACACCTTTGTTTGCTCCCCACACCTGTCATAGACTCATTTATGCTCCAGCATGCCTCACCAACGTTCACACCAAGTTTCGTGACTGTTTGGGGTGATTCAAGAGCTAATTGGTCCACCTAGGGGGGTGTAGGTCAAATCTAGTTATGACACATGTGCACTTCCAAATGGCTTCCTAAGCCTCATGATTTTTCTCAAATGTAATGTATATATGTTCTAAACATATTCACATGTTAGACAATGTTAATAATATCCACTATTGAATTCATGTGTAGCCCATCATTACGTTCACATAAATGAGTAGCCCATCATTTTTAGTTTTACAAAAAATTGGAGATTGTATATTTTTATGTCCACGACATTTAGTATTTGTGTCAAGGTATTAGTTTGGGTTCACTTTGGTTCACTTCAAATTTGTTGAAACTAGGCAAAGGTCAGGCTAAAGTTACTTATTTTATAATTTTTTTTAATCATATTTATTTCACTTTCTATTGGCTCTATGCAGGTGACGCTTGCTTGGGGTCTTGTGCCCCAAGACGTGACGACGCATTTGCATTGGCCAAATCTAGGAAAGCGTACCCAACATTAATGCGGTCTATCATTTTATTTTGCAATTCAAGGATGACAAGTCTGTCATCGGTACTGCGTCTGCTTCTCTACGAAACCAACAATCCAACGCACAAAATGCAGTGGTTGTGATCGACTTGTTTATGTTTTTTTAGTAGTGCATTCTGAAATCTAGATTTTTGCAAATGAACAATCTAGAATTCAGAATGAACAACGTTTAGAAAAGGTGGCCCTCGCTCTTCATCATCTATCCTATGGGATTCGAAAAGGATCTCATCATGAATTCTTTAGACTAAAAAAACAAGAGAATGAACAACGTTTGGAGAAGGAGGCCCTTGCTCTTCACCCTTCGGGCTTCGAGAGGGAGCTCATTGTGAGTTTTTTAGGTAATTACTTGATCGGTAATCCAAGAAACCTCCTTCAGTAATACCAATAGAACCACAGGTGTTGTAACAAGTGGGCTAGTGTAATATCGTAAGGACGGCCCATTAAAACTTACCTTACCCTTAATGCTCAATGGACATGCAAGCTAAGTCACTGGTGTGGATTGGGTTAGGTTCTATCCATGTGTTCAAATCATTGTGGGAGCTTAGTATTACAATATGATCACATAGAGAAATTTTGCATGACTAAGAGCTTTTTAAATGTGGTTCACCATTTGTTAGAGGGCTACTCCACGAAAAATCCCAACACCTGATATTCAAACTGAATCAAGGTATGGCCAACTCATCATTCACACATTTATTATAAAGGGCTCCACAAGAACATCATGTCACTTACAAGAGTAGAACCTGGGTGGGGAGGTTAGCATTCATTCCTCCCAACCATCCAAGCTACATCCATTTGACAAATGCATGACCAAAAGCTTACCTAAACGAATTTCCAAAGCGACGATAATCACACTCCATGTATTGATTAAGATATGTGATTAACAACAATTACAACAAACATATGCAAGGCACACATTTATGTGTTCTGCAAATGACACTTGTAATCAAACCTTTGTTCGCAAACCCCAAAGGTGTGAATCGAGACCAAAGGTTGTGATTTAAAGGATTTATTGTGTTTTGAGATCAAGTTCTTTTCATGGACAAGTATCACTAATTATTATTACTATTACTTTAATTATATGAATCATTTACTATATAATGTAAAATTCAATATTCATATTAAGTTTTATACTTAATAATACAAAATATATATGAAAATTGTGATGAATAATTTTATGTATCTAAATTAAAAGTTTAGATATTATGTATATAAAACTTTATTTTGTAAATAAAGTTTTTTTTTAATGCTATGAAAATTAAGTCATATAATTAGGTAATACATGTGAAACGTGGCAAATTATTATGGAATTTATTGTTATTTCCAAGTAGGCGTAAACACAGATAAATTATGACTTTCGGAGTAATGCCATTAACCACTGGGAAAGAGAAAAGAGATTGTCGGCCCTATGGAAGGAGACATCGACGGTTAGATTTTATTATTGCATTGAAAGAAAATAGATTTTTAAAAAGTACAATATAAAAGTTTTAATATTTTTTATTACAAAGATAATATTAATCTATTAAATGATGTGAAAAATACACGAAAAATAGCTAATATCATACTAGCAATTGCCCCAAAAGATGCAATGGAATGTTCAAAGAAAAAAAAATGGGAGATAAAGTAGATGCAATAAAGTGAAAATACATATTAGTAAAACAAATGTCATTGGGAGTAAATGCAATAGAGTGAAAATAGATACTAGTAAAACAAATGTCATAAAGAGATTTCTATGTGGGTTTGTTCCGGTGGTATAAGGGTGGTTCAATTAAAGTTTTTCTTAAGTATGATGGTAACTCATTTGCAATCTCTTGGTTTTCTTCTAAACTTTTTTTTCAAAGGAAGGTAGTAATATTACAATTCTAATTTTTAATGGTTGTTTGGAAAAATAAGTTTGTATTTCAATCCCCTTTGCTTATTCACAATCAAATAAGTTGTCTTCTCCCATAAAGAGAATAAGAAAAACAGTTAAATTTCAAAAATAAAAATATATATCTCATGAGTTCAAATCCATGGGCCATGATTACTTACAAGAAGTAACAGGCTACAAAAATACAATACACATATAAACACTATCCAACAATGTAATTCGTAATGGCTTAAGTTAATAATCTTAACTATAGATTCAACATGTAATCCAAAATTCAACATTAATGAAGATGAGAGTGTGAGACTCCTTTATATCAACCTAGTGGCAGATTCCTCAACACACAATGGTTTGACCATTCTTTCTTTGTTCCTCCGATATGTAGGTAGCATTAATTAAGTTAATGTTCCTCCTAAGAAAAAAATTACTAATTAAATATAATTTTAATAATCTAATGTTAAGGTCAAGACTAAATTGGTGTATGAGATGTCTTATTTGTGGAAAAAAAAACTAAAAATAGATGTACATACCCTACCCCTACAAAGTTGAACATGTGACCTCCTAAGAAGAAACACATATTCTTAACCACTACAGCCACTAAAGTTGGTACTTAACTATATTCTTAATTATATTTTTTGATCCAATTGATTCTAATTCCGATCTAATCCTCATTTGATGTAGTAAGGATTTCATTGCACAAGATGCATCTTACTTCCATAATCATAATGATAGTGATAGTGTCCTTGACTCTTGAGTTGCATCTTGTGCACTCTTAATCATAGAGTGGGAATGAGATTCTTCAGCCAAGCATATTGGAATGCCACAGAGTCGGGGTGCATGCCATGTGAAAAATGTGTGGAAATCTTGCAAATCTATGGAAATCAGACTACCATGGAGGCACAATATCAAGAATGCAAAATATCATAATCATGAATCACATAATAAGACCAATGAAAAAAATTGGAAGCAGGTAAAGCAAAAGGTACAACTTGTAAGCAACAAATGCATGTTTAGTATTTACTAGTACTCATAAAGGACTCCCTAACTCCTCTTCATTTATTGTAGATTTAAAACAATGTAAACAGATACCTCCCTAACTCCTCTTCATTTATTCCCTCTTGAATATGGAGGTTGCTGGAGGATCAAATAGCAATCTCCAACAATTTCATAAACACTTCTATTATATAAACACTTGAAATGAACTATTAGCACTAAAACATGTGACTCAGGATATCCCTGAGCATTGTAATATATTTTCATTAATATTAGACATTTATCTCTCTCTACTGCCACAATGGTTATGTGAAGAAATTTGTGTTTGTAAATAAGTTCTCAAAATAATAAAAATGAATTGGAGGAAAGGGAATGAAAAATAATTGTAGCTATATAATTTTGTAATGATTTGGAGGAAAGGGAATGAAAAATATTTGTAGCTAGGTAATTTTGTAATGATTTGGAGGAAAGGAAATGAGAAAGAAGTGTAGCTATATAATTTTGTGTCGACTCCAATAACTTATTAATTATTATTATGTATAGTAGTGTTTCTATGTTGATGTGGACAAATTCAGTCACTCAAAGTGAGATAGTAAGATAGTTATTTTCGATAAAGAAATATCGGTTTCACATATTTTTATTATTATTGCTACATGAGAAGAGGGAAAGGTTAAGAAAATGACTAGACTACATCGCATCTAATAAACCATTGTATTAAAAGGAACAATTAAGCGAAGGCCGCTATTTATAGATAACCAAGCTAGTGGGTGAGGCAGCTGTCGCGTCACTCCTACGCTCCCATGTCTCAACTATGTAGGAATTTACGGCAAGGAATGGATCTTATCTACCTTTTCTCCTAACAACAATGGTGCAAATTCTTTGTTGAGCGTGACCATGGATTGAATCTGTTCAACCTCATTTTCGTTTTTATAAATTTGGTGCTAATTTTTTCTCTATAATCTTATTTAAATTTCATTTCCAGTCATTCCCTAATGTTTTTTTCTTTTTTTGCATTTCTTTTTGTGACTAATGCCCACATTGTTATGTTCAAATAGTTACACATGAAGCATAGCTTTTGGGGTTCTTTTCTTCATGGTTGTATTCAAGTTTCCCTTGAAACCAAAACTTCTTGTAATATCATTCATAATCATATTTAAACCAATTTCACCTACGATTGCATAAAATTAAATATTTTAGCTTTGTTTAATAGTAAGTGGCTAGTTGCGTCTATCGACATTCACAAGCCTCTTTATGTGTGGTTGTGCGAGTGAATAACACAATCAAACCTTCATTATCCAAATGAAATCAAAACAACTAAAAAATCTCAATGAACCGTGTTGGGTCCGAGCAAGAGAGTGAGAATGTAGGATCTAGCATGGTGCAAGAAGACAAAACTTTATTTTCATGTGTGAGGACTCCTAAGTAACAATGCAATGAAAAAGAAAACAAAAGTTGAGAAATAATGAAGAATGGAAACACATTCCCTCTTTGCAAATCATGAGGGGAGTGGGGTATATACACCTCCGTAGACTTGGAAGTCAATTGGTGAAGTAGAGGGGCTCCCTTGTCTTACAAACAATGGGGTCTCAAACACCAATTTGTTGTGGCTTTAATTTAAGTTTTTTGTCAATTATCACACATGATCCCTCCTGGTGTGCTTTACTTGTATTAATATAAGCACGGAAAATTGACTTGTACTACATCATAGTTAACAATGTAGATGTACAAAGTCATAATGACTAATGGGGTCTCCATTTATGCTCATCTAAGAAAATATTAAACGCATTTGGTATTCCATCTATTTAGCTAGGTGCATAAATATGGGATATTATGTTCCCTCCTCCATAAAAGTAACGTAAACCTTGGTAAGGATTTAAGTTTTTGGTACTAATCAAGGATAACATCCTTGATTTCCTCAATCACCTCTTTAGGTATGTAAATATTCCATTAAACCTTTTCCTTGGCGATTGATTAATTATCAGACTCTATTTGTAATTCTCACTTTAGTTTTATATGAATTTGAGATTAATTAAGAACACAAATATGATCATGTGCATATTCTTTTAATAAATAAAGATGAAATATAACATGCAACTTAACACTAGATGGTATTGTAAGCCTATATGTAGTCTATCTCCAAAATATTAAATTACCTTTATATGGTGTGAATTTTGTACTGATCCATAACAAGTGGTATTGTACCACTATTCTACAAGGGAAAGACATTGTGCCCATTGGTGCAATTTTTAGAAGAAATGAATCATAAATAGGTTTCTAAGCACTAGTTAATGATCGCTTTTAGTTGAATATCTATTTAGGGATGATATGCATAGCTCATGTTCATTTAGGTACCTTGGAGTTTTAATAATTCTTTCCAAAGTTTGTTGGTGAATGTAGGGTTTCCATTCAAGGTAATGGAAGTGGGAATGCCATGTAACTCAATAATTCATGAACCACTTCTATAGGTAACTAAAAACTCTCTATAAATTTGAAATGTTTTGTTTTGTTTTGGTATTTTTAAATTTGAAATGTTTAAAACCATTAGTCAGTGCCTCAATTTAATAAGGCATGAAATTCTGAATATGAAGCATTAATGAATCATCCACCTCATGCTGCGAGAAACAAGACTTATGGATTCTAATATCCATTCCTTTCAAGGAACTAACTAATTTACCCTACTGAATCAACTAGCTAAGTCCCTCCATAACAATGAGAAACAATAAAGGGGACCAAGGGAAACCCTGCCTGAAACCCTTGAGCTTTTGAAGAAAGTAGTGGGGCTACCATTCATAAGGACATAGAAAGAAGCAGAGGTAACACAAGAAATGATCCATTCAATCACATGATAGGGAATCCCTATCTGCAGCAAAACCAACCTAAGGTAACCCTATTCTACCTTGTCATAATATTTGGTGACGTCACTCTTGAGAAGAAGGCCTGGCTTTTTCTTTAGTTTTATGGAATGTATGGCTTCTTGAGAGACTCGAATAGCATCTAAAATCTGCCTATTTTTCACAAACCCAAATTACTCATTGGATATACATTATGACAACTTTGGTTTAATATACTTAGAATATAGAACCGATAACACAAAAAAAGTTGATAGTTCAAGTACACTTGTAATATAGAACAATTGAAGTCAACATGTCTTATTTTTTTCCTTAGAAAAAAATCATAACTTGATATTCTATATAAGGACATATTTGTCGAGGCTCGAAGGCCTTCCTTTACAAAAATATAACTTTAATATTTTATTGTCCATGATATACCGGTTTCATAAATTGACCTGAAAACAGACGAAATTTTACATCAAATTCTTCATCTTGGAAAACTAATGTTTTAGTGATATGAAAAAAAAACATGTTAGAGTGTTTCACCAAAAACAACTTTGAAACAACTTTTTCTTCTAAAAAGAAGCTCTAAAACATGTAAGTCTTTAATGAGAGGGGAGAGAGGTATATAGAGGTGAAACCATATATCATCCCAGGAAAGGACCTGGATCATGTTCCACGAACTGATCCCCAAAGAATTCCCACATGTGCTAGAGTCCAAAACATGTATGAGGACCATGTTTAGACAACATGTCTGCCTCTATTTTCCTTTCTTTGTACTTGTGTTGGAAGGATATTTGTTGGGTGGGAGGCAAGTAATAACTTTATTTCTTTGTATAGGGGTTTGAGGTAAATGTTCTTGGGGGTCTTCTGTTTTTTAGTCGACCAATGACTAGCTGTGAGTCTCCTAGAACTTGGATCTTTTGGACCCCCCTATGACTCTGCTAATGTCAGGAGGATTTTTAGAGGTAATAATTAAACCATGTTATTTGAACATGGGCCCAAGCCTGCATTGAATTTTATCCAATGAGTATCTTCCATATAAAGCACACCACATGCTCCCCCAATTTTTAGGTTTCCCTAAGAAGCCTTATCAAAATAATCCCAAGCTCCAAATCTGTCAATGGTTTTCACTTGAATCCTCCTTTAATTGATTTCCTTACTGCCTACTAGAAAGATCTGAGAATGATAACACCTTTTGTAACCTATACAACTAATAGAATATAAACATCTTCAAAAATTGCTTTGTTATTACCCACCCAAACCCATAAAAATAACAAGTAAGCAAAATAATATTTGAAAACTAAATTTTAAGACAAAGTAGCCTCTTCGAATACACATTAGAAGTCAACATGTTATTCGCAAGTTTTAATTAGTAAGAGTAACGAGGTGGTGATGTTTTTCAACAAAGTTGAATGACATATTTAACTCTTTTAAAAAGAAGCAAATAAAAATTTTGAACTATCATTTGAAATTTTACTTAATTAAGGAATTCCTATAATGTTTTATGTCTATAACTTCATCCTCCTTATTAATATTGTAACATATTATTTAAATAAAAAATTGTTGTGATCTTTGTTTTAAAAAAATTAATATAATTATAAATTTTATTTTAGAAAATAAATAAACAATTAATTAATTTCAAATGAAGTCGGTATAAAGATATTAAATCTTAACTAAAATATTGAAGAATTAGGGGAGATATCATTTTGTATAATAATAATAATATTAAAAATATGATCCGGATTTATGCAAGAACGCAACAGAATACATCAATAACCATAGAAACAAATATGCATCGAAAATAACACTTCATTTCATTAATCAATAACTAAAACTGGTTTACATACATAATGGAAATAAGCTAACTAGAGTGCTGGTAGCTTATCTCTGAGAAGATATGTGGCGGCTACATGCCTATGAACTCTATGTTACAATGAGGCTCGAAGGCCTATGTATTATTGAGAAACAATGGAAACCCTACACATCCAAAAACCTAACCCTAGGAGGTGAAACACCAGAATGTGGGCCCCGTTGGGTAACTTGGTACATCAATTTCTTGGGGTCGTAACTTTAGCATACTACCTCCGTTTGACGAGCATGATACATCGTTAGAAAGATCTATTTAAGGACTACATCGATAAACAACAAGCATTCAGTACAAAACATACTCATATTTCTCGACCATTCGATGCCGAAAAAACGTCGTTTAGGGCCTCAAAACGGCTCCAAAAGTTTAGGACCCGAAAACTGCCAAAAATAGTAAACTGTGCTACAATTAAGGAAATTGGAAAATTGAAAGAAACAATGGTGGGGGTCCAAGTGGAATAGGTGGGTGGCCACCAATATCCTCATGGATCATTCCTCCCCCCTTAGGAAGCAATGGTCCCCATTTCGTTGAGTTCCTCCATGAGATGAGGAAACTTCTGCTGAACTTGGTCCCTGGTGAAGGAGTTGGCCTGCTTTGAAAACTTGAAATATCTGGATCTTCTGCTCGTGGGTGTTCTTGATCTGTGTGTCCATAATCCGATCAGTTGTGGCTTGTTCCATATAGTCGGGGTTTAACTCTGTTGGTGTGAGTTGTTTTGCCATGTCTGATGTGTCCAGTAGAGGTGGAAAGTAGGGTCGAAGGAGGTCCACATTGAACATTGGGTGCGGACCAAGGAATGGTGGAATATTGATCTCAAAAGCATTGTCCCCGACAGCCTTGGTAATGGTGTATGGCCCATATCGGAGTGGGTGAAGCTTGCGGTGGGGTCTAGCGAGGCGCTCCTCCTGCAAACATAGCCACACTTTATTGACCACCTGGAATTTGTGTTTCACCTGATGCTAACCATGTCACTGCTTGTACTTAGCATTGGATCTGTCCAATATGTCATGGACCTGTTGGTGAATGTGTTGAATGCACTCAATGACGTTGTTCACCTTGGAAACTTCAGACTGGATATGAGTTTCCTGAGTAGCTGTAAATGGCATGGCCACGTCAATGGGACATAATGGATGGAATCCCAATCCCACCTGAAAGGGGCTGTGGTTGGTTGAGTTGTGGAGGGCCCGGTTATAGCTGTGTTGTACATAGGGGAGGCTCTCATCCCATGTGCATGGATGCTTTGAGTTGTACATGCGCAAAATGTGTACGATCATCCTATTGACGACCTCTGTCTGGCCATCAGTTTGGGGATGGAAAGCTGTGGACTTTGTGAGCTTGGTGTCTAACATTGACCATAGGCTAGACCAGAATGTACTAAGGAACTTGTTGTCCCGATCTAAAATTATAGACGATGGGATCCCAAAGTGTACGCACACTCATTCAAAGAAGAGTTTAGCAGTGGCTTCTGCTGTGATATTCTTCTTGCAAGTTGCCATTATGGTCATCTTTAAGAATCTGTCAACGACCACAAACACACAGTCGTTGTCGTGCTTAGTAGAAGGAAGGCCCGACATGTAATCCATGGAGATGGATTCCCAAGGTCGACTAGGGGTAGGAAACGAAGTATAGAGGCCTTGCTTCTTGATGGATGGTTTGGAAATGGCGCAAGCAGTGTAGGATCAAATGCACTTCTCAATGTCTTGTCGAAGGTTTGACCAATAGAAATACTTCTACAATACTACCACTATTTTCTTGACCCTGAAATGCCCAGCGACCCGACTATAGTGCGCTTCCCAAATCATCTTGGCACACTCGCTTGAAGGAACACAAAGGTGTTCCATGTGACATAGTAGTACATCCTGGAGGTGAAATTTTGGAACTTGGTTTCTCTCCAAGAGTGTCTGGTATGTGTGGTTGAATTCTGGATCACTCTTGTAGAGAAGCGTCCAATCAGAAGTCTCGTGCCCACAAGAGTTGAGCACGGTGGTTATCGCCACGATCGGTGGTCGGTTGAGGTAGTCTGCAACATTATTGGTGCTTCCCTTCTTATACTTGATGTTCAAATGAAACTATTGTAGATATGTGGACCACTTCTGATGGCAATCGTTCTGTAACTTCTTTTGTGTCTGTATGAACTGTAGGGGTCGGTGGTCGGTGTGGATGATCGTTTCCTTCCCCAAAATGTAATGCTTCCATTGTCGGCAAGCCTGTACAATGGATTACATCTCTTTGTCATAAGTGGGATATTTGCGGACTGTGTCAGACAATATCTCACTGTGATATGCAACTAGATGCCCTTGTTGAGTAAGGACTGCCCCAATAGCATAGTCATAGGCATCTGTCTCGATCTCAAATGGTTGTTGCAAGTCTGGTAATGTGAGCACTAGGGCATAGCACAGGTGATGTTTTAATTCTGCAAACGCCTTCTGTTGAGTTTTCAACCAAAAGAATTTTGCTTTTGCTCCTCCCTTGGTGACTTGACTCAAGGGCCAATTGATATGAGAGAATCCCAACACCAATCTGCAGTAGAAATTAGCAAGGCCCAGAAAGCTGCGAAGCTCTGTTAGATTAGCTGGGGCTGGCCAATCCCGAATGACTTGAATCTTGGTTGGATCCACATGTACCCCACACTCATCAATAATGTATCCCAGATACTAAACCTGGGTCATGCCAAAAGTGCACTTGTCCAAATTGGCACACAAATTATGCTGCCGCAGTGTTTGGAGGACCTGTCGAATGTGGTGGAGGAGCTCTTCCCAAGTCTGGCTTAATATTAGGATGTCGTCCAAGTAAACTACTACAAATGAGTTGGTGAATGGCTACAATATTTCATCCATCATTCTCATGAAGGTTGTAGGAGCATTCATCGGCCCGAAAGGCATGACCAACCATTCGAAAAGGCCCTCCTTGGCTTTGAAGGCAACCTTCCACACATTGGTCAGTTTGATCGGTACCTGGTGATACCTAGACTTTACGTCGATCTTGCTAAAATATTTCACCCCTTTAAGCTGGTCCAGGAGGTCATCAATCCATGGGATCAGGTACCTATTCCGGACAGTGATCTTGTTCAGCTCCCGGTAGTCAATACAGAGTCTCCAAGTCCCATCCTTCTTATGTACCAACATGATCGGGCTCCCACAGGGCGATGAACCTGGCTGGATGTGACCCTTTTGCAGAAGCTCCTAAATTTGCCTCTTGATTTCATCATTCTCCAGAACAGAGCGTCGATATATCGGTCCATTGGGAATCGGTGCACCTGGGGTCAGCTCGATGGGGTGCTTGACCTGATAATGGAGAGGTACCCCAGTGGGTGAGGTGAATATGTCCCGGTACTCCTCCATGACCTTGTCCATTTTTTTTGTCGTGTGGAGGGGCCCTATCTGGAGGTTGTGGCCATGATATTCTTCTTGCCCTGAGGGCGGATCATCAAGAAAACAAACTTCCCGGTTTTGGAAATGAGCTTACAGCATTGTTTTGCAGTAACCAAAGAGATAGCGGCAGGAGGTGGTACCTCTGGTATCCTTTACAAATTATTTCCCAACGTAATAATAACAGCGCAAGGCCGGGACTCATACACAGCATGTCGCTTCCATAAGTATGGTTGACCTAATAATACATCACAAACATCAAGAGGAGCAATATCACATAATACCTCATTGGTGAATGGCTTGATGCTGTAGGGAAGGCGGCATTGATGGCTGACGCGGAGATCTCGTCCTTGGTGAAGCCACCCGATGGTGTATGGCTGCGGGTGTGCTGTGGTCGACAAACCCAACTGCTTCACAACCTCTACTGAAATCAGGTTCTTTTGGCTCCCATTGTCGACAATGAACTGTATCATGGAACCCTTTACCCACATATGGGAGTGGAAAAGACGCTCCTCCTCATCTGAATCTTCTGGTTCTTCCTTTTGGATCTTTGTGGTGGAAACAGTGGCGTTGGGCTCTGCATCGATAATATTCTTCCCTCTGTCATTCCCCTTCTCGGGTTCTGATTCAGTGTCAGAGTATGCATCTGATTCAGAAGCCTTTATCTCGGGCACCAATGACTGCTTGGCCCAACACTCACTTGTGTTGTGAGTGGGGCTCTCATGGAACTCACACCACTTTCCCGCTTCCTTCTTCGACTTTGCAGTGTTCCTCTTTGCTTGCGGCTTTGGCAAGTTTTCTTGATTCACCATGCCTTGGCTATGTCCTTGGTTCTGCAGTTTGGGGGCACCTTTCCCTTGCTTTTGATTCGCAGATCCAAAGTCTCGCTTTTTCTATTTGATTTTTTTCTCAATTTTGGCAGCATACCAATATGCCGTACCAAGCGAGGAGATGTCGAGGAACTCCATTTCCTCCTGAATGTATCTGTGGAGACAACTGCGGTACTTCAGCAACAAATATTTATCTGAATCTTTGATACCCAACTTGGTGTGTAGGGTATGGAACAAATTCGTTAGCTCATGCACATCTTGATCTCTTTGTTGCCGCAGCGTAGTCCATTGTATGTACTTGTCCTCATAGCTCCCCACCGGATAATATTGTATGTTTATGGCATCTCGAAAAGAATTCCAAGTGGGTGCGGCCGAGAACAAAGAGGGTTCCTCCTCGTCCTTTCTCTCATAGTAGGTTTCCCACCAGTCCTTGACATGGGGGGCGGCTTTGAGTAGAGAAAAAGTAATATTTTCCCGGTCGAAAAAGTCATGAACCAAGAAATATCCTTCTAATAGATTCAACCATCTATCTACAGTGTCTACATATATTCGACCATAAAATGTGGGAATTTCGAATTTTACTTGTACCTTAAAACGGTTTGCGCCTCCAGAGTGGCTGCTAGATGTAGATGCACCGCCAGTGGGAAGTCGTTGAAGGATCTCAGAGAAGTTATCCATCATCGCGTTCCTTTGCTTTTCAAGGGCCTCCTCGAGCAACATTTTGATAGGATCTTCTGCACCCTCGTCTTTCTTTTCATCCCCCATGGGTGGCCATCGGGATTTGCGAGGCTGATCTTACAAAGGTTCAACTAGATCGAGCCCTAACTTTTTATACCCCGCCCTCGTTGGGGACATGCAAAGAAGGATAGAGAAAGAGCAGATTTTTCTGATACCACTGATCTGGATTTATGCAGGAATGCAAAAGAATACACCAATAACCATAGAAACAAATATGCAATGGAAATAACACTTCATTTCATTAATCAATAACTAAAACTGGTTTACATACAGAATGGAAATAAGCTAACTAGAGTGTCGGTAGCTTATCTCTAAGAAGAGATGTGGCAGCTACATGCCTATGAACTCTATGTTACAATGAGGCTCGAAGGCCTATATATTATTGAAAAATAATGGCAACCCTACACATCCAAAAACCTAACCCTAGGAGGTCAAACACCAGAATGTGGGCCCTGTTGGGTAACTTGGTACATCAATTTCCCGGGGTAGTAACTTTAGCATACTACCTCCGTTTGACGTGCATGATACATTGTTAGAAAGATCTGTTTAAGGACTACATCCATAAGCAACAAATA
The DNA here is from genome assembly GCA_001517045.1 of Pseudotsuga menziesii. Taxonomy (NCBI): domain Eukaryota; kingdom Viridiplantae; phylum Streptophyta; class Pinopsida; order Pinales; family Pinaceae; genus Pseudotsuga; species Pseudotsuga menziesii. The sequence continues at coordinate 236,411 of LPNX010977118.1, forward strand.
TTGAGTCTGGAATAGACTCATATTTACCTGACCATTCGATGCCGAAAAAACATCGTTTAGGGCCTCAAAATGGCTCCGAAAGTTTAGAACACGAAAACTGTCAAAAATAGTAAATTGTGCTACAATTAAGGAAACTGGAAAACTGAAAGAAACAATGGTGGGGGTCCAAGTGGAATAGGTGGGTGGCCACCAATATCCTCCTGGATCATTCCTCCCCCCTTAGGAAGTAATGGTGCCCATTGCGTTGAGTTCCTCCATGAGATGAGGAAACTTCTGCTGAACTTGGTCCCTGGTGAGCCACTTTCCCTGGTGAAGGAGTTGGCCTGCTTTAACAACTCGAAATAGCTGGATCTTCTGCTGGTGGGTGTTCTTGATTTGTGTGTCCATAATCCAATCAGTTGTGGCTTGTTCCATGTAGTCGAGGTTTAACTCTTTTGGTGTGAGTTGTTCTTCCATGTCTGATGTGTCCAGTAGAGGTGGAAAGTAGGGTCGAAGGTGGTCCACACTGAATAATGGGTGCAGACCAAGGAATGGTGGAATACTGAGCTTGAAAGTGTTGTCCCCGACAGCCTTGGTGATGGTGTATGGCCCATATCGGAGCGGGCGAAGCCTGTGGTGCGGTCTAGTGAGGCGCTCCTTCTGCAAATGTAGCCACACTTTGTCACCCACCTGGAATTTGTGTTGCACCCAATGCTGATCATGTCACTGCTTGTGCTTAGCATTGGATCTGTCCAATATTTCATGAACCTATTGGTGAATGTGCTAAATGCACTCAATGAAGCTATTTGCCTTGGAAACTTCAGACTGGATATGAGTTGAATCAGCCTGAGTAGCTGCAAATGGCATGGCCATGTCAATGGGACATAGTGGCTGGAATCCCAAGTCCACCTGAAAGGGGCTGTGGTTGGTTGAGTTGTGGAGGGCCCAGTTATAGCTGTGTTGTACACAGGGGAGCCTCTCATCCCATGTGAATGGATGCTTTGAGTTGTACATGCGCAAAATGTGTATGCTCATCCTGTTAACGACCTCTGTCTGTCCATCAATATGGGGATTGGAAGCTATGGACTTTGTGAGCTTGGTGTCTAGCATTGACCATAGGCTAGACCATAATGTACTAAGGAACCTGTTGTCCCGATATAAGATTATAGACTGTGGGATCCCAAAGTGTACCCACACTCGTTCAAAGAAGAGTTTAGCAGTGGCTTCTCGTGTGATATTCTTCTTGCAGGCCGCCATTATGGCCATCTTTGAGAATTTGTCAAGGACCACAAACACACAGTCGTTGCCGTGCTTAGTAGAAGGAAGGACCGACATGTAATCCATGGAGATGGATTCCCAAGGTCGACTAGGGGTAGGCAACATAGTATATAGGCCTTGCTTCTTGATGGATGGTTTGGAAATGGCGCAGGTAGTGCAGGATCGGATGTACTTCTTGACGTCTTGTCGAAGGTTCGACCAATAGAAATACTTCTGCATTACTGCCATTGTTTTCTCGACCCTGAAATGCCTAGCGACCCGATTGTAGTGCGCTTCCCAAACCATCTTGGCACGCTTGCTTGAAGGAACACAAAGGTATTCCATGTGACATAGTAGTACATCCTAGAGGTGAAATTTTGGAACTTGGTTTCCCTTTAAGAGTCTCTGGTATGTGTGGCTGAATTCTGGATCGCTCTTGTAGAGAAGTGGCCAATCAGAAGTCTCGTTCCCACAAGAGTTGAGCACGGTGGTTATCACCACGATCGGTGGTCGGCTGAGGCAGTCTACAACATTATTAGTGCTTCCCTTCTTGTACTTGATGTTCAAATAAAACTATTGTAGATATGTGTACGACTTCTGATGGCGATCGTTCTATAACTTCCCTTGTGTCTGTATGAGCTATAAGGGTCAGTGGTCTGTGTCGATGATCGTTTCCTTCCCCAAAATGCAATGCTTCCATTATCGACAAGCCTGTACAATGGAATACATCTCTTTGTCATAAGTGGGATATTTGCGGACTGTGTCAGACAGTGTCTCACTATGATATGCAACTGGATGCCCTTGTTGAGTAAGGACTGCCCCAATAGCATAGTCAGAGGCATCTGTCTCGATCTCAAATGGTTGTTGCAAGTCTGGTAATGTGAGCACTGGGGCACAGCAGAGGCGATGTTTTAATTCTACAAACGCCTTCTGTTGAATTTTCGACCAAAAGAATTTTTCTTTCGCTCCTCCCTTGGTGACTTGACTCAAGGGCCAAGTGATATGAGAGAATCCCAACATGAATCTGCGGTAGAAATTAGCAAGGCCCAGAAATCTACGAAGCTCTGTTAGATTAGTTGTGGCTGGCCAATCACAAATGACTTGGATCTTGGTTGGATCCACATGTACCCCACACTCATCAATAATGTATCCCATATACTGAACCTGGGTCATGCCAAAAGTTCACTTGTCCAAATTGGCACACAACTTGTGCTGCCGCAATGTTTGGAGGACCTATCGAATGTGGTGGAGGTGCTCTTCCCAAGTCTGGCTGAATATCAGGATTTCGTCCAAGTACACTACTACAAATGAGTTGGTGAGTGGCCGCAAGATGTCGTTCGTTAGTCTCATGAAGGTTGCAGGAGCATTCGTCAGCCCGAAAGGCATGACCAACCATTCGAAAAGGCCCTCCTTGGCTTTGAAGGCAGTCTTCCACACATCGGTCGGTTCAATCGGTACCTGGTGATACCCAGACTTTAAGTCGATCTTGCTAAAATATTTTTCCCCTTTAAGCTGGTCCAGGAGGTCATCAATCCATGGGATCGGGTACCTATTTCGGACAGTGATCTTGTTCAACGCCTGGTAGTCAATACAAAGTCTCCAAGTCCCATCTTTCTTCTGTACCAACATGATTGGGCTCCCACAGAGCGATGAACTTGGCCGGATGTGACCCTTTTGCAGAAGCTCCTAAATTTGCCTCTTGATTGCATCATTCTCCAGAACAGAGCGTCGATAGATCAGTCCATTGGGAAGCGGCACACCTGGGGTCAGATCGATGGGGTTCTTGACCTGACAATGGAGAGGTACCCCGGTGGGTGAGGTGAATATGTCCCAGTACTCCTCCACGACCTTGTCCATTTGTTGTTGTCATGCAGAGGGGGCCTGCCTAGAGGTCGTGACCACGATATTCTTCTTGCCCTAAGGGCAGATCATCAAGAAAACAAACTTCCCGGTTTTGGAAATGAGCTTACTGCATTGTTTTGCAGTAACCAAAGAGATAGCAGCAGGAGGTGGTACCTCTAGTATCCTGTACAAATTATTTCCCAATGTAATAATAATAGTGCGAGGTCGGGACTCATACACAGCATGTCGCTTCCATAAGTATAGTTGACCTAATAATACATCACAAACTTCAAGAGGAGCAATATCACATAATACCTCATCGGTGAAGGGCTTGATGCTGTAGGGAAGGCGGCACTGTTGGCTGACGCGGAGAGCCCGTCCTTAGTGAAGAACCCCAATGGTGTACGGCTATGGGTGTGTTGTGGTAAAAAAACCCATACACTTCACAACCTTTGCTGAAATCGGGTTCTTTTGACTCCCACTATCGACAATGAAATGTAGCGGGGAACCCTTTACCCACATCTGGGAGTGGAAAAGATGCTCCTCCTCCTCTGAATCTTCTGGTTCTTCCTTTTGGATCTTCATGGTGGCAATAGTGGTGTTGGGCTCTGCATCGATAATCTTCTTCCCTCTGTCATTCCCCTTCTTAGGTTTTGATTCAGTGTCATAGTATGCATCTGATTCAGAAGCCTTTATCTCGGCCACCAGCGACTGCTTGGCCCGACACTCACTTGTGTTGTGAGTGGGGCTCTTATGGAACTCGCACCACTTTCCTACTTCCTTTTTCGGCTTTGCAGTGTTGCTCTTTGCTTCCGAATTTGGCAAGTTTTCTTGAGTCGCCATGCCTTGGCTATGTCCTTAGTTCTGCGGTTTGGGGGCACCTTTCCCTTGCTTTTGATTCGTAGATCTAAAGTCTCGCTTCTTCTGTTTGAATTTTTGCTCAATTTTGGCAGCATACCGATATGTCGTACCAAGCAAGGAGATGTTGAGGAACTCCATTTCCTCCTAAATGTATATGTGCAGACAACTGCGGTACTTCAGCACCAAATGTTTCTCTGAATCTTTGATACCCAACTTGGTGCGCAGGGTATGGAACAGATTTGTTAGATCATGAACATCTTGATCTCTTTGCTGCCGTAGCGAACTCCATTGTATGTACTTGTCCTCATAGCTCCCCACCAGATAATATTGTCCCTTTATGGCATCTCGAAAATAATTCCAAGTGGGTATGGCCGAGAACAGAGAGGGTTCCTCCTCGTCCTTTCTCTCACAGTAGGTTTCCCACCATTCCTTGACATGGGGGGTGGCTTTGAGTAGAGAAAAAGTAATCTTTTCCTGGTAAAAAAAGTCATGAACCGAGAAATATCCTTCTAATAGATTCAACCATCTATCTACGGCGTCTGCATCTATTCAGCCATCAAGTATGGGAACGTCGAAATTTACTTGTACCTTAAAAGGGGTTGCGCCTCCAGATTGGCTGCTAGATGCAGATGCGCCGCCATTGGGAAGTCGTTGAAGGATATGGGTGAAGTTATCCATCATCGCGTTCCTTTGTTTTTTAAGGGCCTCCTCGAGCAACATTTTGATAGGATCTTCTGCGCCCTCGTCTTTATTTTCGTCCCCCATGGGTGGCCATCGGGATTTGCGAGGCTGATCTTGCAAAGGTTCAACCAGATCGAGCCCTAACTATTTATACCCCACCCTCGTTGGGGACATGCAAAGAGGGATCAAGAAAGAGCAGATTGCTCTTATACCACTAATCCACATTTATGCAGGAACACAACATAATACACCAATAACCATAGAAACGAATTTGTAGTGGAAATAACACTTAATTTCATTAATCAATAACTGAAACTGGTCTATACATAATGGAAATAGGCTAACTAGAGTGCTGGTAGCTTATCTCTAAGAAGAGATGTGGCAGCTACATGCCTCTGAACTCTGTGTTACAATGAGGCTCGAAGGCCTATATATTATTGAGAAACAATGGAAACCCTACACATCCAAAAACCTAACCCTAGGAGGTGAAACGCCAGAATGTGGGCCCCATTGGGTAACTCAGTACATCAATTTCTCAGGGTCGTAGCTTTAGCATACTACCTTCGTTTGACGTGCATGATACATTGTTAGAAAGATCTGTTTAAGGACTACATCCATAAACAACAAATATCAAGTCTGAAACAGACGCATATTTTCTTGACCATTCAATGCCGAAAAAACGTCGTTTCGGGCCTCAAAACGGCTCCGAAAGTTTAGGACCTGAAAACTGCCAAAAATAGTAAATTGTGCTATAATTAAGGAAACTGGAAAACTGAAAGAAACAATGGTCGGGGTCCAAGTGGAATAGGTGGGTGGCCACCAATATCTTCATGGATCAAAATATGATTACATTAGAAAAAATTTAATGTGATAAATAATTAAAGAATAATTAAGATCGTATAAAGAGTTGATCAACCATAATATAAAAGATCAAAAGTATCTTCTTATTTTAATGAGAGTAAAGAAGAAAATCAATATCTTTAAATTAAAACAAACTCTCACAAGTTTCAGAGTAAAATTTGTGAACTCAAATTAGGTTGGGTGACTAGAAAGAATGATTGTTTCCTTCCCTCCCCACATTCAAATAACATGTGAGAGTTCTTAAATGAACATACTATTGTAATGGTTTTGAGCCCTATTTAATTCATTACCTTTATTTAATTTGTAAACATTGGATTTATGGGGGATTTTGTATTTTGCTCAGTCAATGGACCTTGCAGAACTTGCAGTGAGGGACATCTATGACGATTCAAAGTTAGTGGTAGATTGGAACAAGAACTATAACTATCTTCTGATGGATAAATTGGAACGATGGTGTGCAAGCATTTAGGTACTTACATTTCAATTTGCAGATCTGACAATTTCTCATAGCTACACGAATTTTAATTTGGAGGTTGATATTTTATCCAAGAAAGTTGTTGGATGTCCTGAGGGGGTTCTCTACATTGAATAATCAAAGGATTTCATTACTATTAATGAGGGCTATGTGTTAGCATAGTAAAGCCTCTGACTTGGCTTCTAGATGTTGCTCTTTTTATATTATGCTTATGTTAGGGATCATGTTAAGTTTGTATTTTGGGTTTTACCTACTTGGTAGGGATTCACTAGAATTTAAATTTCGTTGGATTCATATCATAGGAGGATTCATGTACTTGTGGATAAGTCTCTACTGTGATGGAAATTATGTTGATTTTTGTTACCAAATGTAACTTTGATTCATCCTTTGAATAAAAAGTTACTACTTTTTCATTTGGAAAAAAGTATACAACAAAGATGAATTGATATATGCAAATCAAATGATGTGGAATATTATAGGCTAAATATACCTACTACATTTGTGTCTTTTTAAACATGCATTTAAGCACAACACCATTTTTTTAAACATATAATCAAGCATCTCATGCTCCAACTCGTAAAGATGAGATAAAGTTTAATCGAGAAGAGAAAACATGTTACAAGCTGAGTTTGAATCCAAGTTGGGAGGATTATCCTCACTAGATAGAATTAACACCCACTATGTGGAACAACGGTGCAATAGAATTTTGGAATTAAAGGAGCAGTTTACACATATCTCTTTCTCTCGTGTCTTTCAACAATTCAACATAACAACTAACAGATTATCAAAGAGGGTTGTGGACCCGATGGATGGATATATACAATTTGAAGGATTTTTGGGAAACACCATGATTTCCAAGGGATTTGTGCAGTTTTTTTTTTTGTCTTAGATAGTTTTTATGTATATGCATAATATAGTACTTATAAAAGTACAATATTTTTGGACTGTAGATTAGAGTGGAAAACTGTTATTTAGTACAAGTATTTTTTATAGTGTGATTGAAATGACTATTCTGGATGGAAAACGATGCTTATGAAAAGACGTATATGGTTTGGTTATTTTTTATTCTTCTTTTAGAAGAATAACAATTCAACTATTTTTTTCTTTTTTTTGTAAGTTTAGGAGCTAATCTATTGAGTAAAAGTAATAATGGTACAAAAAGTGCTACAGATCATAGACACAGTCCTACTGAGAGGAGCAAGTAGGTGTAGCAGTTATTTCTGCCTTGGATTAATAGGCAGTCCTAAAAATTATGCCAAACCCTCTATGTCACGTCCCCTCCCCTCAGAGAGGATGCGACTTGCACGGTTGCTATCATTTAACCGGGCAATCTAAGCCCCATGAACATAAACAGAAAAATGCATTAAACATAAAAACATATGCAAATCTATAACAATTGCAAATACAGTGAAAGCAAATACATTCATCAAAGCATTCAACATGTTCATAATAATTCATTAAAACAAATACAATTCCAGAGGTTAAATACACAAGAAATACTTATCTTGAAAAGGAGTTGTCCCGTAACCAGCTATGTCACTACAACGTTCCACCCAACCATAGGCCAGTGTTCTCATCAATCTCTCAGCAACACTGCCACCCCTAAGTTGGGCATGATTCCCACAAGGAATAAGGGAAAACCAAAAGGCTCACACATAGCCAAAGACATATCAAGATTCAGCCAAGCCAAAACAACATTTGGGTTTATCACGCTGCTAAGGAGGTGGAAAGGTTGAATCGCTAAGCTAGTGAGCTCAACCATAGAGCTATGGACACCTACACAAGATTTGGCTTGGATTTCCCAACACCTACACACCCAACACAAGGAAGCATCCCCTTCTCTGCTACATAGTTCCTCAGGCTATTCCTTCTCTTCTAGTGCTCTTCAGGGTGTGTAAGAAAGAAATAACCAGCCCCTCTTGATCCCTCTATGAGGTTCCTCTCTGCACTAGGTTTATCAAGCCAATTATGCCCTCTTCCACTCCTACGATTCAGACCAAACAAGGATTTACAGAACAACAAAACACAAGGATGCACCCAACAACAAACTACACATGCTGGGTATGAATGAAAAACAATTTGCAACCAAAAACTGGATTGGTAAATGGGAAAAAATGACCAGGGTGAGCAATTCATTTCAAAAAACATTTAATGGATTCATAGAGGCAAAAATGACCTCTACAAACCCCCAATTCATGGATTCGAATTCGGAAAACATCTATGGGATTCACGTGGGAAAAATGGCCTCTTAAAACCCCAAAACGTGGATCTCTGTTGCACATTCACTCAGCAACACGGAAACAAATTTTGGGCATGGAGAAATGAAGAAACGAAAGGGAAATTGTGAAGGAGAGAGCCCAGCAACCTTCAGTTGTGTGAGGAAATGGAGGATGTGAATGCATGATGGGATGGGCATGCATTTATGGGTTTTTACTTGCCCAAGAAGTCAAAACATGTTTTAAAAAAACAGGTGGCTTCCCAAATTCGAATTTCACTCCCATACTCTTCCCATCCCCATGCATTAACTAAATCAACCACTTCTGGAAGAAATAAATGATTGGGTATAAATAGACAAAATGGGTAGTTGACAGTTTTATGGGTTTTCCCTTTAACATTTGGCTTTACCCTATTGGCTCAAGGGTTTGAATATTTTCCCTCCCTATTCCTTGTGAATCATTCCCCCATCTCTTTAATATTGCATTGGAATAGCTAGTTGTGTGTATTTTTATTAATTGCATATTTACATGATGTCCAAAATTATAATGTGTCTAGCTAGCACGAAATACCATCGGCATCGATTTTAATCGCCGAAACATAAAACACTAAATCAATGGTAGGGCCTTGCCTTGAGCTCAAAACCATGATTAAATAAGGGTATTTACATCATATACATTTTTAATGCAATAGGGGTCAAAACCGAGGTGTTACATTCCCTCCCCCTTACAACAACACTGTCCTCAATGTTTTAAAAAAAATGAAAAAAAATGCTAAATTGGCACCGCCCTCAGTGCTCTGCAGGATTGAAAAAAAATGGATGTGCCAGTCGTATGGCATCCTCCAGCTCCCACGTAGCCTCATCAGGACTGTAGTTCTCCCACTGCACCTTTACCTGTCCAACAGATCAATTACGGAGCACAATGACTCTCCTGTAGAGGATGTGCATTGGCTTGGCTTAGAATTCTCCATCGGGTTCCACCTGAATCACACCCCAATTTATCACATGGTTAGGATCATGCACATATTTCTTAAGCAAAGAAACATGAAAAACATTATGAGCCCTAGTGCTATCAGGAAATGCAAGTCTATATGCAACTGGCCCTATTATTTCAAGCACTTCAAATGACCCACAGTATCTAGGTGACATCTTGGCACAACTTCCAATATTCAAGGAACTCTTCCTTCCCCTCACTTTAAGGTAAACATGATCCCCAACATTGAATTATCTATGCACTCTATGATTATTTGCATAGCTTTTCTATCTATCCTGGGCTGCTTTGAGATTCTGCCTGATCTTTACAACCTCTTGCTCCATTTCCTTGAGCAAATATGGACCAAGAACAATCCTGTTTAATGGATTATACCAAGTCACAGGTTTCCTACACCTTCTTCCATACAAATATTCATATGGACTCATCCCCATGGATGCTTGTTGTCCATTATTATAAGCAAAATATACCAAGTGTAAATAATCCTACCACTTGGTTGGTTTGTCCATCACATACATGTGAAGCATGTCTTCCAGCACTTGATTCACTCTCTTTGTCTGTCCATCAGTATGAGGATGGTAGGAAGTGTTGAAGTTCAACTTGTACCTAAATCTACAAACAACCCCTTCCAAAAATTGGAAGTGAACTTAGGATCCCTGTCAGAGACTACTGCCTTAGGAAATCCATGCAATCTGAAAATCTCCTTCATGAATATTTTTGCAATGGCATCAGTCTTATAAGTTCACTTGACCGGTATAAAATGTGTTGCCTTTGTCAACTTGTCCACCACCACCATAATGGAATCATGTTTCCTCCAAGTCATTGGCAATCGTATAATGAAATCCATGGAAACAACTTTCCATTTCCTTTTTGGGACTGGAAAAGGTTGCAACAAACCTGCTGGGTGTTGATGCTAAACATTCACCTATTGACATTTCATGCACTTTGAAATGTAGTCAGCAATGTCCTTTTCTTCATTCTTGGCCAAAGATACTGCTTTTTGGTTATAGCAATTGTCTTCTAATATCTTGGGTGACCAGAATATGGAGTTTGATGGCTTTCATCCATAACAACTCTCCTCAACTATGCTATGCTTGGAATATAAATTCTGTTTTTATAAGTGAGAAGTCCATCTTCCTCCAATTTATATCCCTCATACCTCTTCTCAATACTTTGTTGCTGCAATTTGTCCTTGATTTGCACATACATTTCATCCTCAGCAATATGATAACAATCTGTTGTCTCATATCTGACTGGCAAATACTAGGAGATGCCACATGCATTTCATGCACCTTCCTGCTGAGCGCATCAGCCATTTTGTTTTCTTTCCCTTTTATGTGTTTGATCTTTTTATGATTATAATCCTCCCTTGGCCAATTTGGTCAATTATGTCTAAATCAGGAGTCCTTTCAGCCTATTTTTAGTCACTAGCACCATTGGGTCCAATTGGCCTAATTGGGGCACATGTACCAGTTACTAAAGTGTGGGGAGCACTAATTGAGGCCAACTGGCACTTATTGCACTTGCATGCATTAGTTTAGGAGCCTCATAGACCAATCCCTACAAATTAGGAGCCATGGGGAGCACTGATACCAACCTCCATTAGTTGAGTTCAATTGGTAACTAGTCAAGCTCAGTTAAGAGTCGGTTACATTTAGTTCTAGTCCCTTACATTCAATTCTACTCAGTTAGCACTCGGATTGCATGGCCGCATGCAGGTGAGGCACATTTACTCACCTACCTTAGTCAGTTAGACTAGTTAACACTGAATTAGACACTTGAGTTTGGATTTTTAACTCTGATAATGATTTAGACAAGGTCAGTTAACCATTCAGTCAAGTAGAGTCAAACCAATTTGAATTTCCTCACATGGATTCGAATTGCATGAGGCTATTTATCCATTGTACTTCATTGTAATTAATTATCTAATTACTTTTGATTAATTAAAGCATTCAGAGTTGCAAGCCTCTTTTGCACTGTTTCATTCTTCAATTTCTAAGTAAATTGTGTGATCTATCTTGTGAGTTGTGTGTTTGATCCACATATCCATGTGCTCAATTTAATATGGTATTAGAGCCTCGGAAGGACAAGGCACTTCTCCTACTACATATTCATACTTGGATCAAATAAAAAATTGAGCAAAATTGCTCCTTCCAATACTGCACCAGAAGCGAAGAATTTACCACTTCATATCCCAAGTAAAGGAATTGATGATCAAGCTTGCTTGATCAACTATGTTGGGTGTGAAGGAAATTTCAAAAGTGCAGGATGTCGACCTTACTTTGTCTATTTGATTGTGTGATTTACAGGTTTATCAATCTCCTTCACTGCATTCGCTACAAGCAGCTCAGTCTCCTTCACTGCATTCGCTACAGCAACTTAGTCTCCTTCATTGCATTCTAAATGGCCCCTCCAATGGATATTCTCACTCCTTTCAACTACCACCAGTGGAAGGAGGACATGGAGATGCAGCTATGCTCCAAAAGGCTCTTCAGACTCATAATGGAGACAGAGGCAAAGCCAATTCATTATGTTGACAAAGAAAAGTACTAAAATAGGCTTGATGAAGCATATGGATTCTTATGCCTCTCAATCTCTCGAGATCTTCTCTTCCATATCAATGGATTGAAGAATCCCAAGTAGGTTTGGGATAAGCTTGCCTCCTTATTTGACAAGCAGGACAACCTGAGGATCTATCAGCTAGAGAATGAGTTGATTTCTCTTCATCCAACCAATTTCGAAACACTAAATGACTTCTTCACCAAATTCAAGCATCTAGTATTCCAGTTCAAGTTGTGCAAGGTTGATAAGGAGGATGATCAACTCATCCTTTCCATTCTCTCAAAAATTGGTGCAGACTACTCAGTCTTTGTATCAACATTTCATTCAGTGAAGCTCACTACTCCAAATTGGAAGATTCCTACTCTTAACTACTTCATTGAATCTCTCACTCAGGAGCATGACAAGTTGATACAAATGGGGATCATCCGATCTTCCAGAGATCAAGCATTGGTTGCAGGAGGACCTAAGGTAGTGAATGATAAAGGGAAGAAAAAGGATGAGTCTCCTGTGGAGAAAGAGCAGTCAAATGAGCCTTTAGGTTCGAAGAGAAGCAAGAAGAATGGCAAAGGAAAGACCCTCTATTCTTATTGTGGAAGGGGATTTCATCTAGAAAGCTCCTATATGAGAAGAACAATTGATGAGATGGATCTTCTTCTGAATAAACATAACATTATTGTACCTTCTAGCACAAGGAAGGCTGACCATAGAGAAGAAACTAAAGAACATGAAGAGACGTGCCATGTACTGAAGGCTAGTTGCTCAACTGCACATGCTTTCCTCATTGATTCTGGAGCTTCCAATCATATGGTTGCATCCAGAGAATCATTCTCTTCCTTGAAGTCTTTTGATGGTCCTAGTATTCAGATGGGAAATAATAGACAAATTCGAGCCAAAGGGAAGGGTTCTATCAAGCTTGAACATGGAAAGTTCAAAGACGTGCTTTATTTTCTCTCCTTAGGTGCAACTCTGTTATCTGTATACCAGATGACTCATACTAGCTCTCCAAAGCGAGTGATATTTGGTCTTGACTCAAAGGTATCTCTACTAGGAACATCATAGTTAAGGGTGTTGCAAATCATGCCTCCAAGGCATATGAGTTCTCACACTTCATGCCATTTTCAGAAATAGTGCACTCTCAGCAACCACTTGCAAGGGAAGGTAAAAACATTCCATCTACTTCTTTTACAGTTTCCACTAGTATTGCAAAACCATCTGTATCGGTTTATGAGATTGAGATTCAGGGTGATTCAGATCCAGATCCAGTCCCTACTCCCAAGCGGGAAGCTAGGAAGATGACTGGAAATCCATCTGACACACAGAAGACAAAGACCCTTGCGTTATGTCATGCAATCTCACCTCCTTCAGAGAGATGCAACAAAATATCTGTGAGATGTTGCATGGAAAGGTCTGATCAGTTACACTACTTTCAAAAGAATAGAGTGGATCATACACCTCTTCATCTAGAAAGAGGCAAAGGTTACATTCCTCCTTCCTTCCATCATCATTTTAGGAGAAGATGGAGAAGTCTACATGCCATGCCCCAAAATACTTGTGCACAGAACATCATGCATGATGTTGAAGGTTGCAGTAACATATTTTCATGTTTTTCAAACTTGAATCCTGATTCTATCTGCTTAGTTAGAAGGGGGGGATTTTTTCCCATGTGGTTTTTCCCCAGCTCCTTGTGTTGAGCAGTTAATTTACTTGTTGTAATGGGTGACCTATGGTATTAGTTACCAGGTCCCACAAATTGTCCAAGTTAGCATTCAGGGGGGGTGTTAGGATTATAATCCTCCCTTGTCCAATTTGGTCAGTTATGTCTAAATCATGAGTCTTTTCAGTCTATTTTTAGTCACTAGCACCATTGGGTCCACTTGGCCTAATTGGGGCACATGTACCAGTTACTAAAGTGTGGGGAGAACAAATTGAGGCCAAGTGCCACTGATTGCAATTGCATGCATCAGTTTAGGAGTCTCCTAGATCAATCCCTACAAATTAGGAGCCACTAGGAGTGCTGATACAAACCTCCATTATTTGAGTTCAGTTGGTGACTAGTCAAGCTCAGTTAGGAGTAAGTTACATTCAGTTCTAGTCCCTTACATTTAGTTCTACTCAGTTAGTGCTAGGATTGCATGGCTGCATGCAGGTGAGGCACATTTACTCACCTACCTCAGTCAGTTAAACTAGTTAACACTAAATTAGACACTTGAGTTTGGATTTTGAACTCCGATGAACTCCGATAATGATTTAGACAAGGTCAGTTAACCATTCAGTCAAGTAGAGTCAAACGAATTCGAATTTCCTCACATGGATTTGAATTACATGAGGCTATTTAGCCATTGTACTTCATTGTAATTAATTATCTAATTACTTTTGATTAATGAAAGCATTCACAGTTGCAAGCAATTTTTGCACTATTTCATTATTCAATTTCTGAGTAAATTATGTGATCTATCTTATGAGTTGTGTGTTTGGTCCACAGATCTATGTGCTCAATTTAATAGATCTCAAAATCAAACTCACATAAAAACTCCATCCATCTAGCTTTCCTAGCATTTAGAGTAGGTTGATCAAGCAAATACTTCAGACCACAGTGGTATGTCCTTAACTCAAACTTTCTTCCCATTAAGTAATGCCTCCACATCTTGAGAGCATGTACTATAGCTACAAGTTCTAAATCATGAGTGGCATAGTTCTTCTCATGATCCTTACACTTTCTTGGCTCATAGCATATCGCGTGGTTGTCTTGCATAAGGAATCCTCCAAGCCCTTGACCGCATGCATCAGTACACACCACAAAATCTTTTTCTGGGTCTGCAATCTTCAAGACTTGTGCACTTGTGAGAAGACTCTTCAACTGCTGGAATCTTTATTCACACCTTGGTGTCCATTCAAACTTTATTCCCTTCCTTTGCAAAGAAGTGATTGGATGTGCAACCTTGGATAATCCCTCAATGAATCTCTTGCAGTATCATGCAAGTCCCATAAAGATCTTACATATGTCACATTCCTTGGAGTAGGCCAATTCATAATGGCCTCAATATTTTCAGGGTCTACAGATATGCCCTCATCTAAGATAATGTGACCCAAATAATGAATCCTATATTTATAGAAGTCACACTTGCTCAACTTTGCATACAGCTTACGCTCCCTGGGAAATTGCAATGTCAATCTTAGATGTTCTTCATGCTCTTCCTCATTCTTAGAATAAATAAGAATGTCATCAAGGAAAACAAGAACAAAATGTCCAAATACCTATTGAAGACATTATTCATAAGGCACATAAATGTAGCCGGTGCATTTGTGAGACCAAATGGTACCACTACAAACTCATAATGTCCATACCTTCTTCTGAAGGTTGTCTTGTGAATGTCTTCATCCTTGATTCTCACCTGATGGTAACCAGACCTTAAGTCAATCTTGGAAAATACCTTTGCTCCTCTCATTTGATCAAAGAGGTCATCAATCCTAGGTAAAGGGTATTTTTTCTTCACAATGACCTTGTTTAGTTGTTTGTAGTTAGTACACAACCTGAGTGTACCATATTTCTTCTTTACAAACAGAACTAGTGCTCCCCAAGGAGATACATTCAACATGATGTACTTCTTCTCCAACAACTCTTGCAATTGTATCTTCAGCTCGAGCATCTCTGGTGTACTCATCCTGTAGGGTGTCTTGGACACTAGTGTTGCACCTGGTACAAGTCAATTGTGAAATCAATGTCCCTCTTGGGAGGAAGCCCTGGAATTTCATCAGGGAAAACATCCTTGAATTCCTGCAACACATGAAAATCCTCCAACCTAGGAGATTCATTCTCTGCTTCCTCCAAAACATGAGTTGCATACACTCTGCAACCTTTCCTATAGAACTTGTTCAGCTGCATGGTTGAAATCTGTGTAACAGAAATCACCTTTGGAATTCCTTTCACAACCCTTAAGTTGCCTTCTTCCTCTAAGCACTCAAAAGTCTTGTTGTAAAAATCAAGCTTTACTCTGCGTGCTTCCAACCAATCCATTAAAACGAGAAGATCATAGGAACCAAGTGGTAGAACATTCAGATCTACACAAGTGACCAATCCATTCATAACTAATGGGTATTTTTCTACCACTTCACTAACCTTTCTCTTAGTTCCAGTGGCTAGCTGAACTAACCATGTTTTTCTATGCTTTGACTTCTTAAAAGCACAAATCTCAACTACTATAGGGGTAATATAAATGTGAGTAGATACAGGGTCAATTAAAATAGAAACATATTTCTCAATAATCTTACCTACAACCTCTACCACAGTTGATTGGTGGTTTGCCTGACGCTCCTCTAGTGCTGCATAAATCCTAGGGACATCCCTTGCTACCTGCCCCACTTTTTTGGCTTCTTGAATGTTATAAGCTAGCCTTGCATTCCCATTCTCAAGTGGAAAATTCCTCCACAGATGGGGTCCTCCACATTTCCAACATTGGAGTGGTTCTCGGTTATGTTGTGGATCTCTTGGATTTTCTCCCACCACTCTAGCTGGCTGCTTCTCAGCTTGCAATGGTTGCTTCTGCTAATTTCTGAAATGAGAAGGTTTGAAACCTTTCTTTCTTTGGTCAGACTTCTCATTCTTCTTGTCCTTCCAGGCCTTATGATAATCAGGTTTTCCTTTGCTTTGCTCATAGCAATACTTAGCTTTCCTTATTGCTTCTTCTAGAATTCTAGGTTCATAAAAATCAATTCTATCTCGGTATGCTTGAGGTAGCCCCCTTAGAAAACGTTGGATCTTAAATTTATCATCTTTGATGTATTTGGCATATCTCAAAAGTTCCAAGAGCTTGTTTGCATACTCTTCCATGGTCTGTTGTCCCAATATCAACTCATGGAATTCTTTGATCTTGTCATCGTAGTACCTGTGAGAAAGGTACTTCTGCTTGAAATATTTATGGAGCAGTTTCCACACAATATTCCTTTCACTGATCTTCTTTACTTACCAGAAGTGTTCCCACCATATGGATGCTCTTCCCGTCAAATTGAAGACAGATACCCTAGCCTTCATATTTCTTGAATAGTCTTGGACTTGGAAATATTTTCTCATCCCAAGAAGCCAAGCTTCAACTTCTTGTCCATTCTTTACCTCACCATTAAAGGTAAGAGGCTTAGTCTTCTTGAATTCATCACGTGAGCGGTTCTGGTAGTGCCTATTTTTCTTATTCTTATGAGAAGAAGAACTTGAACTACTAGTGGATCCTTCAGAGTCAGATGACCCACTAGGATATCTCTTTCTTCTTCTGGCACTGCTTTTACTTCCTTCTGGACGTACTACACGGTGCCCAAAGCTCATCCACTTCTGGATGTTTGTCAAACTCTGCAACATGGATGCATTCAAATGATTTTGCTCTTCCTAAGCCTTAACCAATCTTTCATTATCTTCCCTATAACTTTGCATTTCCACCCTTAAGATTCTCATGGTGGCTGTGAAATCTAGTGGAGTCTCTTGAAATCTCCTTCCATTGGACTCTGTATCAACATTTCCAACTTTGATGTTTTCCCCCATAGCATATTCCTCGTGCTCATAGGGATTCTGTGCATCATCATACATGTTGTAGGTTCTCATGGCTGGCCCAAAACCAACTTTTCCAATCTACACTATGTGGAATGTTGCTTTTGATGTGACTATGATTCTGCAAAATGTGTTCATAAACAGAATTGTTAGTTGCATAGCATTCACAGGAATTTATACATTACTTACCTGCATTTGGAAAAATCGTATATTGACAACTTGTCAAAACACAGACTTTTCTTTTCACAAACAACAACTGTCTCAGGGCGCGTTGAGGGCAACGTCCTTTTTTTTTTGTAAATCTTTCGATTTCGCGCAATCTGGCGCATAAATTCACTGCAATTTTTCATCTTTCTGGCACTTGTAATTCCCATTGAAAAACCTGCTGAAATTCTCTATTTCGGCGGATTTCTGTTTCTCCTCCCGATCGGCGAAACTCAGGTTTTTCTTCCGATTGGCGCAACTCACCTTTTCCTTCCGACATGTCGGCAGAACTCATCGAGTTCACCCAACACATATCGACAAAAATTAACTTTTCTTGCCAGCAGGGGAAATTTCGACACTTAGAAAAAAATTTGATTTTTTCTTCTTCTTTCCTTCATCGGTGAAACTCGTCTTTTTTGCCCGACACACATCGACGAAACTCGCCTTTTTCGCCCGACACGCATCGACAAAACTCTCCTTTTTCGCCTGACACCCATCAACGAAACTCCCCAAGTTTGGCCGACATGTCCATACTTAGAAAAAGTTTTGAATTTTTTCTATCTTTTCTCTATCATCGGTGAAACTCGCAAAGTTCTCCTGATGTGTGTCGACAAAATTCATCCAACCCAACCGACGTATCGGCAAAACTCACCAAGTTTTGCCGATTTTTCAAACACTAAGAAAAAATTTCGAAAAAAAATTCTTTCTCTTTCTTTTTTGTTGGCTCAACTCATTCTTTCATGCCATCATGCATCGGCTCAACTCAGCTAGTTTAGCCAACACCTAGACACCCAACACAAGGAAGCATCCCCTTCTCTGCTACACAGTCCCTCAGGCTATGCCTTCCCTTCCAGTTCTCTTCAGGGTGTGCAAGAAAGAAATAACCAACCCCTCTTGATCCCTCTATGAGGTTCCTCTCTGCACTAGGTTTATCAAGCCAATTATGCCCTCTTCCACTCCTACGGTTCAGACTAAACAATGATTTACAGAACACAAGGGTACACTCAACAACAAACTACACATGCTGGGTATGAAGGAAAAATGGTTTGCAACCAAAACCCAGATTGGAAAATGGGGAAAAACGGCCAGGGTGAGCAATTTGTTTCAGAAACGTTTAATGGCTTCACAAAGGCAAAAACGAGTTCTACAAACCCCTAGTTCATGGATTCAAATTTAGAAAACGTCTATGGGCTTCATGTGGGAAAAAACGACCTCTTCAACCCCCCAAAACATGGATCTCTATTGCACATTCACTCAGCAACACAACAACTAATTATGGGCATGGACAAATGAAGAAATGACAGGAAAAACATGAAGGAGAGAGCCCAACAACCTTCATCTGCGTGAGGAAATGGAGGACGTGAATGCATAATGGGATGGGCATGCATTTGTGGGTTTTTACTTGCCCAAGAAGTCAAAACATGTTTTTCAAAAATGGGTGGCTTCCCAAATTCGAATTTGATTCCCATACTCTTCCCATCCCCATGCATTAACTAACTCAACCACTTCTGGAAGAAATAAATGATTGGGCATAAAAAGACAAAATCGATAGTTGACAATTTTATGGGCTTTCCCTTTGACATTTGGATTTACCCTATTGGCTCAAGGGTTTGAATACTTTCCCTTGTGAAATTATGCCCACATCTCTTTAATGTTGCATTGACATAGCTATTTGTGGGTATTTTTATTAATTGCATATTTACATGATGTCCAAAATTATAATGTGCTTGGCTAGCACAAAATACCATTGACATCGATTTTAATTGCTGAAACATAAAACACTAAATCGATGGTGGGGCCTTTGCCTTGAGCTCCACACCATGATTAAATAACGATATTTACATCATATACATTTTTAATGCAATAGGGGTCAAAGTCGGGGTGTTACACTCCCTCAGTGAGGGAAAACAAGTCCAAAAAAGAAGAGAATGTATCCTTTTACATAAAAGCATGTTTTTCAGACTACAATTCGTGACATGAAAATTCCAAAGACCTTGTGACATAACAAAAAGAGAAGCCCAAGACAAGAAACTTGTCTAAGGTTTGTGGTATGGCTCCTCAATGATGGGGCACCCGAAGCCTGTGGAGACTGGCTTGCTTGGCTCATCCTTGTCATCAAAGGTATCATCGTCGCTGGAGGTGTCTTCTTCTTCACTTTTGTTGGCTGGAGGACTTTTGACCGGGAGGGGTGCTGTTTTCATCACCATGGCCGAACTGGGGGAACATTTACTAGCCAAGAAAGATTTCATTCAGCTCTATGGGGGGGAGGAAGGTTCGTAGTCCATGGGGACCACAGGGGGAATGGTAGAGGGGGTAGGCGCGGAGGTGGATATAGGTAGGTCAGAGGGAGCCGAGGGAACAACAGGTGCAGGAGGTCAAGGAGGGACGCCCTCATGGAGGGGTTGAGTAGATAAGCGAAGCAGGAGCCGAATCAGGAGATTCTTAATGGCCCAATAGTTTATGCGGCGCTTAGGAGTACAACCAGCAGCAATGAGGGAACTTGAGAGCTCGTCCTCCTAATCGTTGAACATGTTGCGCACAGAGCCAAGAATTTTGATATCGAAACCTTCACTGCTATCCTGTGCATTGAGCAGATCAGGGTGTTTAGTATGGATACCTTTCCCCACATGTCTGCGGCGTGGAGTGCCTCTCTGGCGTCGAGACATTGCAGGGCGACAAAGGGAGGCCGAGAGCTGGGAGCCAAGAGCAGAGTTGTAGAGAGCTGAACCAGGAGGTTTTAGAGATCCATGAGCGATGGGAAAATGGTGAGGGTGACGAGGAAGCCGGGGCCTTAAGCCTTTGCTGCGACGACCCATAAAACATGAAGGCTCATTAAGGAGAGTCAAGGTGATGGCCTCGTATGTTCCAGCTGCCATGAGGTCTCCACGTCCAGTCGTGAGATTAATGCGCACAACCATTGAGACAAGTGATGTCAAGCAGATGACGAGTTGGCACCGTTGTGTGCCCCGTCATCTGCCTTCATGGTCATAGTTTCAATATTAACACCCGCATCGAGGGAGTCAACTATTTTTTTCTTATTAAAAAAAGTATAATGCATTTATTGTAGAAATTAAATAGTTTTGTTAGAAATATGTAAATTTGTAGTTAAAAACATTAGTATTTATATTAATAATATAATATAATATAACTTTAGTAAATAATAACTATTATAAATTCAAATTCAAATTACAAAAATAATATTATTATTTTGTACACAGTTGGTAGTTTAGTTTGAGTGATTGAGAGTTATATATTATTTCTAATATGTTGTGGTAGGTTAGTTTGAGTGGTTGAAAGTTTTAAATTATATATGACATGTTATTGTTCTTATTGTTATTGAATAAAAAAACAAAAAATATAAACTATAAATAAGTACAAAAATAATAAATAAAAAGAAAGAGATTATTAAACGTTATCAAATATAATTTTGGTAGGTTAGTTTGAGTGATTAGGAATTATAAATTGCAAACAAACATAGCACAAACTTGATAGGTTAGTTTGAGTGATTGAGAGTTATGAATTGTAGACAGGAGATAATACAAATTTGATAGGTTAGTTTGAGTGATTGAGAATTATGAAATACAAACATAAGAAAATATGATGAAATCTTCCACTAACTATTTGTGTGGATGACGTTGACCTACATCACCTACATCTTACATCTGTGTTATGATAAGATAAACTCACCACTAATTGCTTGCGTGACTATTATCAACCTATGTAACCTATACACCTTTATTATGTCCCTGACAGGGGATAGATATGATTCGCTTAGGTGAATTAATTTAGGAGGAAGGTTCATTTTTTTTACATTTCAAATGTTTTTGTTATAGTTTGTATTAAATTTTTATGGAGGATTATTTAAATTTTGATTTATCTTGCTTTCTATTCTTTTATTATAATAAGATAAACCCACCACTAATTATTTATGTGACTATTATGGACCTATGTAACCTACATATTTATTATGATAAGATAAACCCACAAATATTTTTAAATTAAATATTAAACCTTATTTTAAAAAAGTTAGTTGAATTGTTCATTTTTTTCCTTCAAAATTTTATTGGAAAGTTTAAACCATATTATTCAATAAACAAAAACAGCCTACATATTCTTCGAACATATAATAGTTGCTTTTACAGAGATATCTTCTTCTAATTTTCTAGATATTTTCAATTTTCATATAGTCAATACCATATTCAAAAGATTATCCTAATAAACTCTTAATTCTCTTAATTCACTCCGATAAGTAGAACTTTACAAGTGATATAATGTATATATCCACTATAATCATTACTCCCCTATTAACCCTAATGTGTTCAATCAATTACCAACCTATGATACATATAAAAATCTTATTAACACTTGGGAACTATCCATTTTTTTTCATAACCCTTACACTTATGTAAAATTATAGATTGCTTATTGTAACATGTGACACATTAATATACTTCTAAGTAACTTCACTCTCTTTTTGTTATAAATTGCCATCAATTTTTTACTTCACACAAACCAAAAAAGGTTACAACCACTAATGATCTTTCTTAATAAATTTATTTTCTTTTCTTCATAATGAATATAATGTATCCAACTTCTTTATTGTAAATTGCCATCAATTTTTTACTTCACACAAACCAAAAAGGTTACAACCACTCATGATCTTTCTTAATAAATTTATTTTCTTCATAATGAATATAATGTATCTAACTTCTTTATTGGTTAACATTTTTTTACAATGAATTAATTTATATTTATATAATATAAATTAATTTATAAATAATAATGCAATTGGTTGAACAATTGTTTATAAGAAGATCCAACCATTCTTACAACTAGCCATTAACCTAATTAAAAACTCCAAACAAATGTACAAATATTATGATATAACTCATGTATTCCTACCATATATTCTACAAACTTGAAGCCCATGACTAAGCACGTTGCCCTATTTTCGAAATAAAAATATGTACAAGTTAAACCATTTTTTTCTTTTTAATAATTAATGCTAGTTGGAAATGATATAATTATAAATTTGATATCGTGGAATGGTAATCTAAACGGGTGTTTATCCATGACACATCATAGGGATATCACAAGTGTTTATCAAGACCCCGGTGGCTTAGAGTTAGTGGTGTTCTTGTTACACATGGTTAGTCAAAGAGGGTGCCATATTCTAATGACTCTTTTCTAAAATGGGTGGCATACTTTAATCAATGTTTTGTATTACTTTGTTCTGTTCATTCATATTCATGAGATGGGCCCTACTAAATGTGAAGCTTGTCCAAGATTTATAATTATTTTTTCCCAATCACTTTTCAAGGGCGTAACAACGTAACGCACGTTAAAGAATTATTCTTAATTTCTTTATGACTCCAAATTTGTCTAATCCCCGAGCGCACCTAGAAAAACAAATCCGGGTTGTGTTCTTGCATTTAATGATTTCTCTGGTTAGTAGTGACATTGTCATGCTATGTGACATCAACGAAGTTTATTTTTAACTAAAATACAAGAATTTGTTAAATGGATGTAGCTTGGGTGGTTGGGAGGAATGATGTTACCCTTTCCACCCAGATTTTACTCTTGTAAGTGACATGATGCTCTTGTGGAGCCCTTTGTAATAAATGTTGTGAATGATGAGTTGACCATACCTTGATTCAGTTTGAATATCAGGTATTGGAATTTTCCGTGAAGTAGCCCTCTAACAAATGGTGAACCACATTTAAAAAAAAAAAAAGTCAATTTTATAGAACCAATCTTCATAAAAATTCAACAAGCTCTCCAAATCTATGTAAACTTCAACCAGCTCTCCAACATCTAAAATACAATAAACAATAATAAACGTTTAATGGTAGATAATTTTTATTTTTTATTTTTTAAGTAAGTAGGGTTATTTTCTATTACTTTTTAAACCATAATGGAGTACATACATATTTTTTACTCCAAAAACATGGAGTGAGGCAATGGTCCTGTAGCCAAAAAAGGAAAGCGAACAAAATTGACCAAACAGAGTGTCTTAAGAGTGTGAGGGTTGCCCAACCTCTGAACAATGGAAGCCTCACTCTTTTACAGGTCGAGAATAGGAAAGTAGACATAAACAAGTAGAGGACCCAGAAAAAAGAGAACAGGAGAAGAGACTATGCCTTCCTGGAAGATTCTGCCTCATCCTTGTTGGCATTGTTGGCTCCCTCATCGTTGTTTCCCTTCGAACCTTGTTGAAACAGAGGCTTTGCCAGCTGCAGCAAGCTTTTCATGTGGACCGAGCCCTTCTCTGCATCCTCTTTGAAAGTGCTAATAGTGATCCTGACTAGATCCGTAAAGCTCTCTCTTTCGTTCATGGAGCGAGAGAGGATGAATTTTAGCCTCTGATAGTTGGACATGGTGACATCGCAACCAAGCCTGAACATGAACTCCCCAAAAATCTCGTTCTCCATCGGTGTGATGGACTTACGAATGTGCTCTGGTGTCTCATAGTTAAACAAAGCCTCCCATTCCACCTCGTCGCCTCCTTCCCTGTGCATTGCCATGTTGGTCACCGAACCGAGAACCTTGGTGGAGCGGCTTCGCCTACGAGAGCGCTTGCGCTTCCTGGCTCAACCTTCCTTGATTTTGTTCACCAAATATTTTCCTAGACCGATGCGTTAATGCTTGTCCCAAACAAGCTAGAGAATGTTGAGTGCCATTCTCTCCCTCTGCTCATCGCTCAAATAGTTGCTTGTCCTCCATTGAAGTACCCCCTGATAATTGCACCAGGTACGCAACGGCATGGACAGGGGATGGCGCAAGGTCCTAACCAGTACAGAGCCCACAATGATTGAATTGCCATCAGAATCCATGGCATAACGTGAGATCTCCTCGACCCACTGCCTCTCATCCCTCTTATCGCTCTAGTGATCTCCTCGATGTACCACACCTATCTTATGCATGTGTGAGAGTGCTGGAAAGGTAGACAGTTATCCTCTCATGCAACATGCCCACCATTTTTCTTTCTATCATCCGTCTGATGTCCCCTGCATCCGAGAGTAAATTATCTCTATCTAAACAAGTGCAAAGTATTCATTAAATTTTAACTAATGAATGTGAATGTAGGGTAAAATAAATTAAAGGAAATTTGATTTTCAATGTTAGAATAGCACGAAGTTTGCTTAAGGTGAAAAAAAAAGTTTTATTTTATTTTTAGGAGTAAACTTTCTACCCGACCATTTGCATCGATCGGACGACCTAGCTTGCGTGAGCTTTCACATCATGCATTGTTGGTCGTCCGATTGGTGCAAATGGTCGAGTAGAAAGTTTACTCCTTATTTTTATGGTAGATTTGATTTGAAGTGGTGATTTAAATTTATGTGGAAATATAATGTTCCAATAAAATTAAAGCTATTTTTGTTGGTTATTTTTAGAAAACAAAGTGTTGACTTAGGATAATTATATTAAGTGAGGAGGTTTTGGTCTTAATCGTTGCTCATTATGTAATGTGGAAGCCAAAACAATAGATCATCTTTCATTCCATTGTGTATTTGATATCCAAGCATGGAAAATAGTTTGTTAGGTTTTGAATATAGTTGTTTATTGGGCCTATAATTATTTTGAAGATTCTTTGGAATTATGGGTAAGAATTGCAATCTTTTTTTTTAAATATTTACCCTTGTTTGTCTCGGGGGGTATTTGGAGACTCTGAAATAGTGTTCTTTTTTAAAATGTTTAGAAAAATGCTATTAAGTAAGTTTTAAAAGTGTGGTTATTTCAAAGAATGTCGCCAAGAAGTGGAAGGAAATTATGTGTGTGTTAAATTTCTTTGACTTTCAAATAATTTATTTGTGGGTTTCTTTGATGGAGCTTCTCAATTAGAATAATGTGGAATGGGAATTGTTATTAAACTCAATAGAATCCATTTCTTTCATTTGTGGATGGATTGTGGAGATGGTACACATACCATAGTTGAGCTCTTAGCTCTCTAGGGTTTGTTATGTTTTGATGCTCATAAGAATTTATTAATTTTGTAGGTAGTGTGACTCTAGAATCATCATTGATTGAATTAATGGTAAAGTTGGAATCCAAGTGGCACTCTTGGATCATTGGAAACATAGAAAAAAAGATCTCCATGTTAAGTTCCAGTCCTTGGTTTTCAGCCATATATACAAGCAATATAATGGGTAGGCAGATAGCTTGTCAAAAGAGGCAGTAAACAAAGGAGAAGATTTTTTTTTAAGAATATATGGATCACAGAAGATTAAGTGTTGGACCAATGCATGTGTTAGCAATTTTTTATAGGTTTTTATTTTTTATCTTCTCTTCAATGTCACTTTGGAAATTCTTTTGGAAGATTGTACTTACTATGTACTTTTAGTAGTGTTCTGAAAGTTTTTGTGATGAATAGTGATGTTAGCCTTTGGGAGTTTATGCTTGTTTCTTCTGGATATCTTTTAGTTGTAGTAGGTTTGGAGGACAGTTTCTAGTTTTTGTGTTGAAGAACTATGAGATTGGTTTCTATAGCCAATCTTAAATCGTATTCATATCTTTGATTCATCACATGAATATCAAGAAATTGTATTTTTGTGAAAAAAATGTTTAAATAGTTTTAAAGTAAGTTTTTAATTGTTTTTGCGTCGAGAGGCGCTTTCTATATCCCAAAGTGGATGAGATGTGTCACGTTTGTCACACATGTCAACTCCAAAAACTAAATATTTTTAAAAATTTATAAAGCTAAGCACATGGCTCAATTTTAAATTGACTAGATTGTAAATACATTTCTATAAATATACATCAAATTTCAATTCCAATTTCAATTTGTGAAATTTTAAATAATTTTTTTCATAAATAGTTACAAGACATACAATTAATAATAATTATTTTACTTTGTAATCAATGAATGGATGCAATTTCACCTATTTATATGATTTATGGGTTATTCTTTACAACATGAAATAGATGACACTTAGATGATTAAATTTAACAATTTTACTTCATAATCAATGCATGAATACAATTTTTGCACATTTGTAGGATTTTGTTTATGATTCCAAATTGGAATAGTTGACACATGAAAGATTGTGATAAAAAATATATGGGCAATGTATTATTAAGTTAATAATAAAACAATAAGTTAGATACTAGTTTTGTGATGATTGCAAATTAATAAAATTGGGTAAATTGCAAGTATTTTACTTCATAATTAGTTAATGAATG
Organism: Pseudotsuga menziesii; assembly: GCA_001517045.1. Lineage (NCBI taxonomy): Eukaryota > Viridiplantae > Streptophyta > Pinopsida > Pinales > Pinaceae > Pseudotsuga > Pseudotsuga menziesii. The sequence continues at coordinate 263,052 of LPNX010977118.1, forward strand.
CAACTTTTTCCTATTTGTACTATTTATGTGTTATACTTTACAACATAAAATAGTTGGCACTTTCATGACTAAATTTGGGTAAATAACTATTTTACTTAATAATTGATTAATGGGTGCATTTTTTGCCAATTCGTAGGATTTATGTTTTAGCATTTACACATTTACAACATGATTCCAAATTGGAATAGATAGCTATTTCATTATTACATATATTAACTAACTTGAGGAAATGTTTGTACTCGAAGGGATTTGATCCTTCTTAAGATGGATCTATATTGGTTCATTAAGAATTTGTCTTTCACAAAAATACATGTTATTGAGAAATATATGACAAAGTTGTGTTTTACATAATAATAAACTTGCACATTAAAAAATGCTTTAAATGGTGTGAAATAAAATAACCTTTTTTTACTTTGTAAAATTATTTATAGAAAGTTTTTTTTCCACAGACAAAAAAATCATAGTTCTTTCTATTGAAAAAAACACATTGTGGACATGAGGTCGTAGCCAATCAATGAGCAGAGCTCGATAGATGTCATAAAAATAGTTCTAATAAAGTGTCACAAAACAAAGTCAAGAAAACGTATGGACCAAAGTAAAAAGACTCAGAAAGGTTGAGCATAAGGAGCATGTTCAGTGACATGAGATCCATGTCCATCCCAAAAATGCCAGCTGAATTCATCCATGAAGGTCCCATATTTTGAGAGAGAATCGACAATCCTGTTCCTCTCTCGAAAAACATGACAGAAACATAGATCCGTAAAGAGACCTGTATATCTCAAAATATCTTCATAAATCAGTCTAAGGAGATTACTTTTGGGAGGCCTTTTGAGCTTGAAGCAGTCAATCACCAACGAAGAGTCCCAAAAAATATGCAACTATTGAATGCAATGAGAATGAGCTAAGTGTAAGATGAGGCAGAGAGATTTGAATCCCGCCATGCTATTTGTAGCTCTACCAATACCTGCCGCAAATTTAATCCATTAATCCTCAGAAAAATGAAGAACATCCCCAGCGCCACCCATCACAAGTTTTCCTTGAGACACCCCATCAAAGAAACACCAACATAGAGCTTTATCAGTGATAACATCCTTGATGACTCTAAGAGCAGTTGAAGCCTTAATCTGTGGAAAGGAATGGAGAATTTCCACAGAATGAGAAGCACAAATAGAAGTCGTGACAAGAATATCGTGGAAAATGTCTTTGTTGCATGCAAGCCATACACCCCATATCAACAATACTGATAGAGATTTGAAAGGGAGGAAGGATTTTTCATGATACCAAATCTTCCAAGCATCAATGAGGACATAACCATGCCAATGAATAGGATGAGCTAGGATGGTTGTTGCATGCGGCCACATGCATACAATATACGTACATGTTAGAAAAAGACATGTGATAGACTTTGACTCCAAGCAACAAAGAGGACATTTGCTAGGACCAATACCAAGGAAAGTAATAAGGCTATCCTAGAAAGGAATTTTCCCATTTAAAGTGATCCAGGAAAATAACTTTGATTTGAGAGGACAATTAAGTTGCCACACTAAAAAATGCCACCAAGAAGGCTTCGACGAATCTTCTTCCATTTTGATGGTAAGATATCCCAAACTAGGAAAATATGTCCCACCCGTGGCATTCTTGGACCAAATCATGACATTCTCATAGTCATTTAAAAAATCATGTGCTCTGTGTAGATAATTTGTAAACCGATCCCATAAAAGATGATCTTCTATGATAAAGCCCCATTCATTAGCTGATCTCCAACTCTGACAATAGATTGTGGAATTTGCATAATCATGAATTTGATAAAGATATATGATGCGTTGAGTACACAGGTGTTCAATCATATCCTTAGGGAGACGATAAGAAGTCAAGAATCCATGCCATGGGTTTTGTCCATTTTTGATCTTCCAGACCAACCAGTCACCGATGAGATCATATGCTTTGAGCATAGCTTTCTAGATAATCGATATGTTCCTAGATGACTTATTGTGAGATCAGATCCATTGTTCTAGAGAGAGAGGACGATATACTCTTTGCACCGAAGAGGTGCATTCTACAACCTAGTAGAGGAGAGATTTGTAACTCCTTCCGTACTCATTCTACAGTTGACAAGTGTCCTTTATAAAAAAATAAAAAAATATTATTAAAAATAACATGTAGTCTTAAATTGAATTTAAATTATTTAGAATCACATATATATACATATATATATATATATATATATAACAACATAAATTAGATAAACTAAAACCATAAACATTAGATTACACATTTCCTCAACATTGCCACTCTAAAAAAGGATTTGCATCTTGAGAGATTTGATCCCTCTCGGTGCTTCGTAGATCCCCTTTTAGATGGATCTATGCTGGTTTTAATGACATTAACCCATAGGCTATCACCAGATTTCAAGGTATGTGGAGAGTCAGAAATGTGTCAATGGGGCCAGCAAAAATAACGAAAAGGGGTAAAGACAAAAAAACCCTAATTCCCACATATTTTTATACATAGTTGGTACTAGGATTTGGTGAAAGAGCTTAACTCCTTGTTCGTTTTCATGAAAACCAGAGTAAGAAAACGGGAAATGTATCTAATCCTCACAAAAAACTGGCACCCTAATACCTAGAAGCCAAGATAACATTCCTGCTAAAAACCACCATATACAAATCCGTGTCCTGTCGCACAACAAGATACAACGAAAACCTTAACTTGCATGGAAGGTGTCTTGATCATGTTTTTGATAGAATCTTGTTACTAGTAAAAAAGAAAGCAAATAAATTAAAGTATTTTCCAACAATAAGAGTTCATACTACATCATTCAAAATTATGTGTATGTACACACCAAATATAGTAAAGTTAGTTTAATAACTTATTACAAATTTTAACACATCTCAATAAAAAAATAATGTAATCAAAATCATAATTGAAAAGTAAGGATACGTCCTATTACACTTGAGACATAAATCCAAAACTCCCATGCCATTGACTATCACACGATTCCAAACTCCCATGCCATTGACTATCCAAAACTCCCATGCCATTGACTATCACACGATTCCAAACTCCCATACAATGGTGATACTTCAAATCTTTTCCACCCTTCAAATTCAACGGTTTACATCATTGAACAAAATGTTTTAAACATTTTAACGAAGAAGTTTGATAATTACTTCCATCAAATTCTACTCTACTAAATATGCCATTGCAAGAGACTATCACACTATCCTAAACAATATTCAATCCTTTTAGTGAATTTATGTCCACAACAATCCCATCTTGAGAGTTGGCACGGTGGAATGGGCAATACCTTTAAATGAAACTTGACTGGTAAACTTTAAACAATATTCAATCCTCTTTTAGTGAATTTATGTCCACAACAATCCCATCTTGAGAGTTGGCACGGTGGAATGGGCAATACCTTTAAATGAAACTTGACTGGTAAACTTCTTGATAGAAGATTGTGCATAATTTTGGTTGGATGTGACATCATTTAATAATATATGACCAAATTTGATTATGAAAAATGTATGTTTTATGGTAATGTTTATTTATTGATTTTTTGGTTTTTATTTTTATATGAAAATATTTATTAGAAAGATCAAGGAAAGTGGTTTTTTTTCTTCATGTTGTTATATACTTATTCATGAACCTGTTCATTAATGTAGAGTAAATATTTTACAAGTGAGATTTGACTCAAATAAACAAGATAATAACTTTTCCTCTATATTTGAGTTAGATTCTATTTACTAAATAATTAGATTATATTATTGAATATTGATATAATTTTCACCATAAATGTATGCCACAAGTATAGTGAGAAAACATAATGTGAAAACGACAATTGTGTAATCCTTGAACCAACACAATTATCTTGAAGCTTGGATGGTTAATGTTGCATCCAAGAAAGAATACCATAGTGGAATGACAAAGGATCCATTAAGAGCAAATATGCGTCTCGATGCACTACAAATGGTGGTGGAATGTTCTAAATCAAGGGAGGAATGAAAGAAACTCCACAACATTACTATCTCAAATGATCCTATGGGTTGTCAAAACCCAATTACTAAGGTGGTATTAATTTTTTTAGCCATGAGAATTAATGACTTGTCAAGATTATCTAAACTCCTCTCAAGATTATCTAAACTCGACCCAAATTTAAATCCGTCAATTACCACTATAACTCAAGAGTATATACACCAACCTGCAAACCAAATATAATGATAAGTTATGATTAAGTAAAACTTAAAACATATCATATATATATATAAATCTATAAAATAATAAATTAACTAATAAATAAACTTAATAAAAACTTTCGTTGTCAAAATCTTTAATTAATGAACAAACTTAACAAAAACTTTCGTTGTCCAAATCTTTAATTAATGAACAAACTTAGCAAAAACTTTCGTTGTCAAAATTTTCACCAGTTAACTAAAATTATAACTTTAAACAAAATACTTTCAAAATTAATCTGAAAAATACTTTATACACTTGTTAACTTATTAACACATCATACATATAAAGACACTTTAAAAAGTCCAAGAAAAGCACCGTATTTTGACACGAGCGGACCATGGTTGACATGAGATATACACGACGCAAGGAAATGACGAAAACGATTTGTATAAACTATACTAATGAAACCATTTCGTTCGTCCATATATATCAACTAAATTAACAAGCCATTCAATTCACTATATGGTGGTTAAATATTATACACAATCTTATTTGATTAGAACACCACAATCACCCATGAGAGATAATAGCATATTGACTTGGTATTATTATTATTATTCATATTTATATTTATGTTTAGTTGATTTGAATGTAATATTGAAAAGTTTTCGTGGCTTAACTTATAATATATTATTATTTTTAATTATTGCTTTAAAGTAAAGTAAGTTATTAATTTATTATAATATGGATTAGTATTTGTTATTATTGACTAATTTTTAATAATTCATTTACTACTTATTGAATTGGGTAATGTACACATAAGTAAAAATAATTACTTAACATCAATTATCACTTTCAATTTTTTTATTTTATTTTAATTTTTTTTTTTTCAGATGAAAAAATCCTAACCTTGATATTCAAAGTGAATCAAAGGACATTAAAATGTGCCTCCCATTATAGGATAACTACAATGGCTACTAGCAGTAACTGAAACTGCGAGCCAGTTTGGATACATACCAAGATATACAAAGTATTTGCTCCCCAAACTGACAAGAAGAAGCCACCACTAAAAACCAGGTTTTGCCAGGGACATACAAAAAGCAATATGAACCAAGAGAACAAAGAGAGCCCAGAGAACTGATCTAGAGATGCCCACCCCTCATACTAAAAAATCTCAGATGGATACAAGTCTTTCAGTGAAAAAAAAAGAAAAAGAGACAGAGCTCTAGCACAATGCTGTAAAAGAGCTTAAATTCACCACTCATGTTAGTGGAACCATCAAATACTTCAGAGAATATAAGGAGACCAAGGGTCAAGTTTAAGGCATCTTTGGATAAGATGTCTACACTCTGGTTGTGCTCGCAGAATGTCCACCAAAAAAAACCATTAATAAGTGACGTGATATTCTCACACCAATAGATCAACTCAAAAAAAAGAAAGTGTAGCTTGTTTATGATGACTTATACACACAAAACTTCTCAAAACCCTTATAATTCAAACAACTTAAAATTTTCAATACTTTATTATTAATTTCAACAATCGCTTAAAACCAAATCTAATGATTCACAAAACATCCGATCTATTCATGTGGCACCATGTGCTAGGCACGATAAAGTCTCATTCATGACCAATATTCATTGGGTAGCATTTTTATGTAATCATTTTTCGAAAAAGACATTAAATATTACACAAAGTATTACCTCGCGTAGCAATAATGTATGGTGGGCATGAACGTTTAGAGAATTTAAATGTTAAATATCAACATAAAATGCGACCGATGCTACTTGGAAAATGTCATGTACTAACATATTTGATGCCGTGGAATGTCAATCTAAACACATTATATATATGTTCATGTAGATCATTACACATAAATAATGAGTAGCATACTTTGACTATTTTCTATCCCCTTATTTTAATCAATCAATTAATAATAAGATTTAAACAACATTACATTTAATATTAGCTAATCTAACTGTCTAATATTGACGATTCGTACAAGCAATTACACATGAAGTAAGCATTGGGCTTGGTCCATTTATTTCTATGTAATACTTAGAATTATAATTTAAATGTAACCAGCCTTCAACATGTGTATGAAAGGTAACTTGATCAACTTGAATAATATTTGTAGAAGGTACGCGGGATGGGGCCCACTAGGCGGAACTCAAAATTATATTGATTTAAACAAAGGAAACAATACTGGATTCGGTTGTGCTATTCTACCACCTTATGTGGCAATGGGGAGGCACGAGGGGAGGTAACAACCTGGCGAGGTTAAAATTCTAGTGTCCCAAGACAGATTTTTTTATCCGATCGAGCATTTACTTTGTGAAATTAGAGATTTTACTGGACTCCGAAGGCCTTTAAAAGGAGGGCCATGCTTGTATCATTTGCATCGGCAGCATTAAGTTGAGAGATTTGAATGCTTGAATTCGTTCGTGCCTCTGTGAGGTTCTAGGTTATCGGGAGGCTTGTGTGTCCAAGGTTTGATCTTGCTAACTGGCATTTTAGACTTTTGCATGTAAAGTTTGTTTTTTTGTTTTTAAAATCTCTGAGAGTCCGGGATTGCTTTGTTTTTAAGCTTATTTTGTTCATATGGATGTTTTGTGTTTATGCAGATAAATATGGCGGATAATGGAGATTTTACTTTCGCTAAGGAGAGCTCAACCGGGAACGGTTCGGCTGGGAACGGTTTGGCGAGAATCCAGACGCAGAAGAAGCAGAATGGCATCTGCCACGACGATAGTACTACTCCTGTGAAGGCGCAGACTCTGGACGAGCTCCATTCGCTGCAGAAGAAGAAATCTGCACCTTCAACTCCCGTTAAAGGAGCTCAGTTGGGCTTTGCTGCTCAGCTGTCCGAGGAAGAAAGGCAGAAACAGCAGCTGCAGTCCATCAGGTTTGATATTTTGTTGTCGGTGCTGCCGAGTTCTTGAACTGACATTAATGTAACATTAATTGTTTTATTTTTATGTGTGCAGTGCTTCTCTGGCATCTCTTACTAGGGAAACGGGCCCTAAGGTTGTGAAGGGAGATCCTAGCAAGAAGGTGGAGGTTTCGAAGCCTGTTGCTGCTGAGAGTCCGAGCAGTGTGCCTACGCCTAAATTTACAACTAGTGACAGTGCTTTGAAGTTTACACATATTCTGCACAACCTTTCACCAGCTGGTTAGCATTTATTTCAGGAGTTTTGACATTTGTTGTGCATTTGTTATGTTGTTTTGTGATGTAATTCTATTTCAGCACTAAAAGGCCATGGTGTTTGATCTCGTGTTTAAGTATTGCAGAGTTTGATCTTGTGTGAATCTCATGGGATTACATCTTCATGTGATTGGATCAATATTATGTGATTTAATCTTCTGTTCACGTATTTCAGATTTGTACAGATGGAGATTTATATGAGTAGATATAAAGGCTATTGGATTTGATCTTATGTCTGATTTTTCTTTTCGTTATTTTACTTTTTTGAAAATGTCGAAAATGTCTGGGGGGTTTTGGTGCCATATTTTGTATTGAATTTGGGGGGTTTTATTTTTGTGTCAACATTTAGATGTTATGCTTTTCTGATCTGGAGCTTTCATTGTCAGAAGATCCGATGTAGATGAAAAATGTTCACGGTTTTGAACAATATATTTCATCGCTGCTAAAGCTTTGGAATGCTGTCCGATTTTATTTTTTTGCCGCTTTTTGACTTGGCTTTGCTGTGTGACTGTTAATCTTTCCAGAGCTATTCGGACAGGCTACAAAAGTCATAGGATTTAATCCTGTGTCTGTACTGTTTTTCTTTATTTTTATTTTTGAAAAATGGCCAGGGATTTTGTTCCTGTGTTTTGTGCTGGATTTGAGGGGTTAAATTTTGTTTGTAATTTTTTATGTTATGCTGATCTGATCTGGAGGTTTCATGGTCAGAGACATGTCTATGCAGATGAAGAATATTCCTTTTTTTAAACAATATTTCATTGCTGAGTTAGGGAATTTTCAATCTCGGAAGAAAAGTTTCTCTTGGGTTATTATATTTGTGTTTATGAATTTAAATACTCTTGCTACTCAGTTTTTATTTTATCTTTGCTGAGTTGGGGAATTTTCAATCTCGAAAGAAAAGTTTCTCTGGGGTTATTATATTTGTGTTTATGAATTTAAATAATCTTGCTACTCAGTTTTTATATTATCTTTTTAACTTTTTTCTGACTTGGCTTTGCTGTGTGAATGTGTATTTTCTAGAGTTATACGAGCAGGCCATTAAATATGAGAAAGGTTCATTCATTACATCAGCTGGTGCTCTTGCAACGCTTTCCGGAGCAAAAACTGGACGTTCTCCCAGAGATAAGCGTGTTGTTAAGGATGAGACGACCGAGGAAGAACTGTGGTGGGGCAAGTAAGTATGGGCAATTATCGCTTTGTTTGTGTATATAGCACTCGAAGAGGGGGTGCTGATTGTTTGATGGATTGGGTGCTGGACAGGGTTTTGAAAACTGATCATGCTATTCCGGGTTTTGTTTGGTTGTTTTATACAGGGGATCTCCAAATATCGAGATGGACGAGCATACATTCCTGGTTAACAGAGAGAGGGCTGTAGATTATCTCAATTCTCTGGATAAGGTGGATTACTATATTCATTGAATGTAAATTCATGGAATAAACTAAAAGGATTGTATGAATATTTTTTGGTTACATATGATCGATCTGATGGACGGTGTGTTTTGGGAATTACAGGTCTATGTGAATGATCAATTCCTGAACTGGGATCCTGAGCACCGAATCAAAGTCAGAATTGTCTCAGCAAGATCATATCACGCTCTCTTCATGCACAACATGTAAGTATTCATTACTGCCATACTTCCATACTCCTTGTTCGTGATCACAAGCCCCATCCCAGATAAGTATAAGGCCCAGATAAGTACTCTGTAACGTTGATTGGTATTATTTGATATTTGGTCCTCATCTCTGAAGAAGAGACCGAGCTTAAGATTTGATTATAAAGACATAAATATGTCCATACACAATCTACATATATACATTCCCTTGCCCTCCAGCCTATATATGTATATGAATGTATATAGTGGGGATATGATTAAGATAGCATTGGAGGGATGGTGATATGGGTGGCAGGTGTATCCGACCCACCCCTGAAGAGCTGGAGGACTTTGGCACTCCGGACTTCACGATATACAATGCTGGCCAATTCCCTTGTAATCGATACACTCACTACATGACATCTTCCACCAGCATAGACCTTAATCTCCGTAGGAGAGAAATGGTTATTCTGGGTACACAATATGCGGGAGAAATGAAGAAGGGTTTGTTCGGCGTGATGCACTATCTTATGCCAAAGAAACAAATTCTTTCCCTGCATTCTGGCTGCAATATGGGAAAGGACGGGGATGTCGCCTTGTTTTTTGGATTATCAGGTATTGTGAATCAAACACGAGAGCTGCAAATCTCGTGAGATTCACAACGTGTTTTTTTTGCCTAAGGGCTAATATATTCATCCTAATTTCACTCACTGCTGACGCTTCAATATTTCTCTTCACAGGTACTGGTAAGACCACTCTGTCAACGGACCATAACAGGTTCCTGATCGGAGATGATGAACACTGCTGGAGTGAAAATGGCGTGGCTAATATTGAAGGAGGTTGTTATGCCAAATGCATAGATCTCTCCAGGGAAAAGGAGCCCGACATCTGGAACGCCATCAAGTTCGGCACTGGTATAATATAACCAGATATGTGCTTTAAATTAACTAATGTCAGTCGGTCTGGGTACACTTGCAGAAATTGAAAAATCAAATGACTTTTCGTTTACACCATTGTTTTTGCAGTGTTGGAAAACGTGGTATTTGATGAGCACAGCAGAGAAGTTGATTATGGTGACAGATCAGTCACAGGCAAGACACAATCCCTTGTGAATTTGTGTGAATCAAACAAATCCGAGTCCCTACCCACAAAACGTGCACGGCTGCTAAACTTGATTTTCATGGTATATGTTTTTTTTATCTGATTTTCATGGCGCTTGGCGCTTGGATTTTGCAGAGAATACAAGGGCAGCCTATCCGATCGAGTATATTCCCAACGCAAAAATACCGTGCGTGGGTCCTCATCCCAAAAATGTGATATTGCTCGCTTGCGACGCCTTTGGCGTTTTGCCACCAGTTAGCAAACTGACTCTGCCCCAGACGATGTACCACTTTATCAGTGGATATACAGCATTGGTATATACATAACTCAGATCCAGAACCTCAAGGATTCCCCCTTTAATTTTGGACGAAGTTGTGTGTTTGTGTATATATTTTGATCGTGATGGTGTGTATGTATTATGTGATGTTGCATATATATGGATGGACAGGTAGCAGGCACAGAGGACGGCATAAAAGAGCCTCAAGCCACGTTTTCTGCTTGTTTCGGTGCTGCATTCATTATGTTACATCCAACAAAGTATGCAGCGATGCTAGCTGAGAAAATGCAGAAGCACGGCACAACAGGCTGGCTCGTCAACACTGGCTGGTCTAGCGGCAGGTACACTCATTCCTCGACCTTGCGCGATCCCTGCTCCGCATTCTTCATAGACAAGTAAATTCTGGAAAAAGGTTTTGTTGTTGATATTTATATGTTACTTGTGCTTGCAGCTATGGCGTGGGGCGAAGAATAAAATTGCAATACACTAGAAAGATCATTGATGCCATTCACGCTGGCTCCCTTCTGAATGCCAAGTACTCCAAAACTGATGTTTTCGGACTGGAAATCCCAGATGCGATTGATGGCGTTCCCTCTGAGATTCTTCATCCGGAGAACACGGTAAGCTTCTGCTTCTGCTTATAGTATTCACACGCCATCTTCTGTTTTAATATTGTAAGCTCTGGGGATTGATTCTGTGTTGTATGGTGTGGTTGCAGTGGCCTGACAAGACCGCTTACAGGGAAACGCTGCTCAAACTGGCTGGTCTTTTCAGGAACAATTTTGAGAAGTTTGCAAATTATAAAATTGGCAAGGACGGCAAGCTGACCGAGGAAATCCAGGCAGCAGGTCCTCAGTTTTAGTCATGCAGCAGGTCCTCAGTTTTAGTCATTAAATTAGCAGGTCCTCAGCTTAAGTCATTAAATTGTTGTTATGTGAATTATGAAGGATAGGGTTGGCGTCTTGTTTATGAAAAATCTTAACTTATTGTTATGCGAATTATAAAGGAGGTATGGCCTTTGGTGTAGATTTCCAAATTTCCAATTAAAGATTGAATGAGACGTTTTAAAAATCTTTTATGGTTTATTAAATGCAATGTAATTTAGGTTGAACTCATTAATATCAACGGGGTACCAAAGTAGGGAGATGGAAAATGCTTATGCATACCAATAGTGGTTGAACTTATTAATATCAATGGGGGACCAAAGTAGGGAGAGGAAAATGCTTATGCATGCCAAAAGTGGTTGAACTTATTAATATCAATGGGGGACCAAAGTGGTGGGGAGATGGAAAATGCTTATGCATGCCAATAAGATGCTCGTGATTTATACCCATTACAATTCCTTGAAGTTTTTTATATCATGGAAATAAAATTTATCTATTCACAATCTATGCATTTTACCTATTTAAATGTGAACTTCACAACAATTTTCAAAGTTACCTACGTGGAACGCTAACACCTTTTCGTGTGCAAAAGCAAAAAAAAACTTTGGAAATAAAATTTATCTATCCACAATCTATCCATTTTACCTATTTAAATGTGAACTTCACAACAATTTTCAAAGTTACGTACGTGGAACGCTAACACTATTTTTCGTGTGCAAAAGCAAAAAACACTTTAAACAATACCCACGATGATGGTCATTTCCATACGTAACAACCATACTCATTAAAAATTCATTAAAGCCCTTTTGTGTGCAAAGGGCAAAAACCCTTTACAAGGTCATACGATGATTGTTTCCATACTTCTATACATTCTTAAATGTGGTTCATCATTTATTAGAGGGCTACTCTATGGAAAATTTAATACATTCTTAAATGTGGTTCATCATTTATTAGAGGGCTACTCTATGGGAAATTTAATGTGGTTCACCATTTATTAGAGGGCTATTCTATGGAAAATTTAATGTGGTTCACCATTTATTAGAGGGCTACTCTTTCCAACACCTGATATTCAAAGAATCAAGGTATGGTCAGCTCATCATTCACACATTTATTACAAAGGGCTCCACAAGAGCATCATGTCACTTATTCAAAGAATCAAGGTATGGCCAGCTCATCATTCACACATTTATTACAAAGGGCTCCACAAGAGCATCATGTCACTTACAAGAGTACAACCTGGGTGGGAAGGGTAACATTCATTCCTTCCAACCACCCAAGCTACATCCATTTGACTATAGTTTCCATACATTACAACCATGTATACCATGCCATGCTCATACAAGCAAGGATGATGGTACAATACAACCATTTTTACCATGCTCATCCTTGAGCAAGGATGATGATGATAGTTTCCACACATTACAACCATGTATACACCATGCTCATTACTAGGGTTCTGCTGATGGTGGATCCTGTGCTCGTAGGGAAGATGAGTTAATTCTTGTTGATAAGGACATCTGTTTTTCGATTCCTCTTTATGTGTCTTTGGCAAAGGATTTTTTTTGGGTAAGTTCCTTTCTAATTTGCCACTGTTATTAAAATTTCCCAATGCTGGTGAAGTTGTCGATTCTTGAGCTATTCTAGAGGTTGATGGTTTGTCGTCTGATGTTTTTTGGGAGGATGTTTGTCCTCCTTTGTCTCCTCCGTTGGTGGAGGGTTTGGATGTTGAGGGGCCTTTGGCATCCCCTCTGGAGTCTAGGGTGGGGGTCGGGATGCATCTTTGATGTCCAGTCTTATTTTCCTCCTCTTCCGCCTGCTGTGCTGGCGAGTCATAATATTTCGCTATCCTCTTCTCCTCTTAGGGATGAGTCAAGGGTCTATGATTCCTTGGTCTTATCTGATTCTGCTTGTGGTATTGTTGATGAGCCTGGGGCTACTGTAGGGACATCTCTTCAACTCTTATGTTCACCTAATCCCACGTATGCACTGGTGGACTCTCTGGGGGCGAAGATTCTCCCTCTTCCTCGGGATTTGGGTTTTGTTACTGTAAGTAAGAAGAAAAAGTTGGCTAAAGGAGGTATGTGCGGTTTGAAAGACGCCATCCGGGACAAGTCGATCATAGCTTCTGTTGCTATGTCTCCTTCTCTGTCTTCTCTACCATATGGTCTCCCTTCTTGCCCTCGGGCACTTAGAGCTGATGCGACCCCTTCAAATGTTCCCCTATAAATCTGCTCTCTTTCAATATTTGTGGGCTGGGGAGGGGGGCCCAAAACGCCTTACGTTCAAACGACTCCTTGATTTTGTGTGTCCTTCTATTGTCTTCCTTCAAGAAACTATGTCTACTGGTTTTGATGCTTGCTCCTACTTTTTACGTCTTCGTCTTGGGTGGCTGGTTAGTGCTCGTGATTCTCGTGGGAACTCTGGGGGACCTAGGTGGTTGGTCAGTGCTCGTGATTCTTGTGGGAACTTTGGGGGACCTTGGTGGCCTAGAACCCGATTGTGGCCGACTTGTGGGCCTATAATTCGTGTGCATGTATCCTTCTTAAGGGCATGATGAAGGGTTTTAACGCAAGTGTCCATTTGTTAAATGTCTATGGCCCGTATTCCCAGCGTTTTTCTTTCTGGCAAAAGATTAAGCTTTCGAGCATTCTGGCTCTGCCTAAACCTTATCTTGGCGGGTGACCTAAATTTTACTTGGTCTGCTGAGGAGGTGTGGGGCTCTGGGCGTGTTGATGATCCTCTGTCGGATTTTTTTCATGACTTATTTAATGGTGCAAATTTGGTTGATATTGCTCTTGCCATTTTGGCTCCAACTTGGTCGAATGGGCGGTGCAATAGTGTTGGTGTTGCGAAAAGATTGGATCGGTATTTTATGTCTGAATTGTTGTGTGATGCCTTTAGTCGTTTTCGTTGTTGGAACTATTCGTTGGGTGTCTCAGATCATAATGCCATTGTTCTTCAGCGTGACTTTGAGTTGCGGAAGGTGCAATACCCCTTTAAATTTAACGTTGCATGGCTCCAGAATGAGGAATTCATTTCTCTTATCAAGGTGTAGTGGGTGTTGTTACAGTCTGAGGTTCCTCCTCACTTCTCCGTCGTGAAGTCTCCATTGTTTAAGCTTGAGAAGCTTTGTTCTATGGTGAGATCGCGGAAATTTGATTCTAAGAAAAAAGCAGAGGTTTTCTTATGCACTATTGAAAAGGAGATCGTCGCTGCGAAGTGGATGTGGGTTCAGATCTCTTATCTCCGGACCTTGCTGAGAGGTTAAAGGAGCTCTTCTCTAAAAAATAGGCCATTTTGCGTCATAGGGAAGAATCCATCCGTCTTAAAAGTCGTGCTATCTAGCTAGAAGCCGGCGATGAGAACACGACATTCTTCCATCAATTTGCTAATAGGCGACGTATTATGAATTCTATTTGGGAATGCTCGAAGGATGACGGTTCTATTGTTGTTGACCAGGAATCAATTAAAGATGGTGTTGTCTCTTATTTCTCAAAGTTGTATAGGGACCCAAAACCCAACAATATTATAGATCATTTTGATGTTCTAAAAAATCTGCCTTTATTCTTTAATGAAGAGGAGGGTCTTATGGTTGGCAGCTCTATTAGTCTACTGGAGATTGAGAATACTCTGAAAGCTTTCTCCCGGGACAAGAGTCTGGGTCTGGACGAGTGGCCCATGGAATTCTATTTGTTCTTCTTTGAGATTCTGGGTCTGGAGCTGGTTGGTGCTATTGAGGAAACCAAAGTGTCTCGCATTATTCCTGAGGAGCTTAATTCGACGTTTCTAACTCTGATTTCAAAGGTTGATCGACCCCTTTCATTTGGTGATCATCGGTCGATTGCTCTTTGCAATTTGTTGTACACACTTATCACTAAGATCATAGCTGGCAGGATGAAGGAGGTTTTGGGGAAGTCCATCTCGGCTGAGCAATTTGGATTTCTCCCTGGGAGGCAGATTACAGATGCGGCGGGGATTGTTCAAGAGTCCATGCATTCTATCAAACTTAAGAAATTGTTCGCATTAATATTAAAATTGGATCTTGAAAAGGCATATGATAAGGTAGACCACACTTTTTTGAACTTGATTCTTGTTCAGATTGGGCTTCCGTTGAAGGTCTCCCAATGGATAATGTCTTGTGTTAATTCAACTTCCTTTGCTGAGCTCATTAACGGTTCTCCTTCGTTTTTTTTTAAGGGAACGTGTGGCTTAAGGTAGGGATGCTCGCTCTCACCTTATCTGTTCTTATTGGTCATTGAAGGACTCAGTGGTCTTCTTATTAATGTTAAGTCAGCTGGCTTGATCAAGGGTGTAAAGATTTCTGGTTCTATCTTACGCACACACTTTTTGTCGATGATGTTATGCTCTTCAGTGATGGAAGTTTGGCTGAATAGACTCATATAAAAGTGTTTTCGGAGCTGTTGTGCAGTGCCTCTGGTATGACTTTCAGTATTAATAAGTCTTGTTTTCGTCATTGGGGAATGGAGGACTCTCTTTTGATTAGAATCATGGTTCTTTTCCATATTTGTGGTGACTCCTTGGAGGTTGGTATTACTCATTTGGGGTTTTTCTTAAAACCGAACTCTTACCTTCGTTTTGATTGGATTTGGTTGATTCGTAAAGTACAGCGGCGTATGAGTAGATGGTCTTCAAAGTGGCTCTCTTTAGGGGGTCATAAGACTTTGGTGCTTTCTGTTTTGCAAGCTATCTCGGTGTACTGGTTTTCTCTCTTCTAGGTTTCCTGCATTATTTTGGTTTCTCTTAGATGTCTCTTTTTTCGCTTTTTGTGGAGTGGGATGAGTGAGACCTCTAAAATTTACTTGACAGACTAGGAACCGTTGTCGTTGCCTTCCTCCTGGGGTGGCTGGGGCTTCAAAAATTTGAAACTTCTTAATATCTCTCTTTGTGCAAAATTTTATGGTGTGGCTTATCCAGGACTGGTCTCTGGGGCGAGATTATCTGTGCTAAATATATGAAAAGGTTATCCCTTTCTTCCTGGATCCGTGCTGGAAATTTTCGAACTACTAATCCTTCGGTTGTCTGGAGCAGTTTATGTTCTACTCTACCCGTTCTTTTCCGAAAGCTCAAATGGTTGGTTGGATGTGGCAATAATATATATATTGGCAGTGATCCGATTGTGGGGATTGATCATTGGAAATTTTCATCTATCCTGTCATAGACTCTTCATGAAAAGAATATCTTTGTTTTGAGACAGGCCTGTGTCGGTGATATGTCTCGGTCGATGGAGTGGTCTTCGGCATTGTCGTTGGGTATGGTTGAGGACTGCACAGTGGAATGGGATGCCTTTGTGGCTGAGCTTAGAACGACAGTTATTCAGTTGTCGGACGATCTTGATGTTATGCTTTGGGCTGGTGATAAGCAGGCTGGTATGGTAAAAGTTAGTATTGTTTACAAGTCTTTACTATTGCATCAGTACTTTCATATTCTTGTGTGGTGGTTCTCTAAGATTTAGAAAGCCAAGGTGCCTCATAAAGTGAAGTGTTTTGTGTGGCTCATTCTAAATCTGAAAGTGTTAACATGAGATATGCTGCAGCGTCGTGGTTTTCAGGGGCCTCGCAGATGTATTATGTGCAAAGGTGATGAGGAATTGATAGATCATCTTTTCTGTGTCTATCCTTATGTTTGGGATTGGGTTGTGTTTGGATCTGGAACCATAATTCCTGTGTTGATTTCCTCTTTAAGGTGGTTGATCATCCGGTGGTTTAGGTCGAAGTGGTTATGTATTTTGTTTGGGACTATTGGCTGGCGAGGAACCGTCTTTTGTTCCATGATTGTTCTCCAAATTCAAGTGCTATCATTATGAAGAACTGTGCTCTAGGTATATCGGGGTTTGTCTTGTGCTCTAGCAGCAGAACTTGGTCTATCTCTTTTCCTGCTTAGTCGGATCATCAGATAGTTGGATTTTTTGATGGGGCGGCTTTACATGGGATCTGTGGAGCTGGTATGTATATCAAGATGCGAGGGAACGTTTGCTTTCACCTGTGTATGGGGGTTGGAGGGGGATTGAATAATCAGGCATAACTGCTGGCTCTTTGGGGTCTTCTTCATTTTGTAAATCATCGTGGGATCCGTTTAAACCGGATTATGGGTGATTCGAAGGTGATTGTGGATTGGGCTCTTAAACGCCAGTCTTTTCAATCCATTGCTCTTCGCCATTAGGCTAAAAGAGTCCGGTTGATGTTAGATGAGGGTCCGCCTCTTACTATTCTTCATGGGTATAGGGAGTATAACACTCAGGCGGATTTGTTGTCAAAACAAGCAGTTGGTCTTGATCTTGGTCTGATTCATTGGAAAGAATTTGCTCATGACTCTGTGGTTAAGGAGGGGGTTCATAACTGTTTCTAAGTGGGTATTTTGCTTCTAGTTACATTGGTTCTCAGTAGTCTTGACAAGTTTTGTTTTTGTTCGCTACAGGAATGTTGACTGATATCTGGGATCTACTGGATATTGACTATGTTCTGATATGGTTGCTTTCTGTCAGTTATGACTTGCCATTATTATTTGGGTGATGGATAAACACGGGTTCTCAGAATACTTTTGTCATTTACAACTTATGTTAAAGCTCATTATATATGTTTTATACTGGTTTACTATTGTAAGGCTTAGACATTTTGGATCGTAGGACAATTTCTTTTTGCTCTTGTATTCGCTGATCACTTGATACAATTTTATCTTAATATAAGGTTGTCTGTTTTCTATGAAAAAAATGCTCATACAAGCAAGGATGATGGTACATTACAACCATGTTTACCATGGTTGCAGTCAAGGATGATGGTTCGAGATGAAAAACTCAAATAAAATTTGAGTGGATGAATTAATAAGTGGATAACGGAGATTGGGTTTCAACTCAAATTTGATTTGAGTGAGTGAATTAATAAGTGGATTAGAGTGAGTGGATTAATACGTGGTTAATGGAGATTGGTTTTATTTATTTATTTTAATTCGAAGATTGGGGGCAGTATGTTATGACTATTTCTACTTAGGTTACCCATGACTAAATATATATAATACTTGAATGAAAAACAATTTTTAATGACTTAATTAATGTGGAGTAATTTTAAATGAAAAAAAAATAAGTGATGTTTTAAATAAGGAAATTAACAAGTTGATAATGGTGTGTTAAATGAATAATTTAATAAATATGTGAATAAAAATGATAGAATATATGAATTATTAAGTGATGTTTTAAATGTGGGAATTAATAAGTTGATAATGATGTTATAAGTGAATAAGGATGATGTTTTAAATGAGTGAATTATTAAGTAGGCAGTGTTGGAATAAATTAATGAATATGTTTTAAATAAGTGAATAATGATGATTTTTAAATGAGTAAATTATTAAGTAGATAAAGATGTTTCAAATTAGTAGTTTGTGAAAAATACTTTCATTGTATTTTTGCGAGTAATTACTCTATATTACATTTTTTTCTCAAAAAATTGTTTGAGAACAAGGTTGAAGTTTAACCATAGGTTCTTGGTCAAGGTGCATTTGATTTTAAAGCTACTTGAAGTGAGGTGGTAAGTGTGCTTAAAAGCTTTAGGGAAAGGGTTAGTAGACATTAACACAAATGCCTTAATTCATAACAAAGAAAACTCCAATGGAGGTGGAGGCTTAGGGTTCGTTCAATACTCTGAGCAATATGAATTCTCACATGTCCACTTTCAACTTCCAACTTTTAAATGAAGCTCCTATAATGTAACTTTGGTAATGAAGTCAATGTTTATACATAGTTAAGCAAGATCAATCTAGCGTCTGTGGATTACAAGACAATCCCTGCCATGTTGATTTGGGGCACTTGGCTTGCTAGGAACAAAGCTATATTTTAGGGTGTCTTCATCTCACCTCAAGTTGAACAAAGCTATATTTTAGGGTATCTTCGTCTCACCTCAAGTTACAACTGCCAAGACTTTGGCCATTCTTGAACATTTTCCTCAGGTTGATGATCTCAAGACTCCTAGGATAATTTATGAAGAACATATTGACAAAACTATATGTTGGGCTTTCTTCGACGAAGCTGTGCAACACAGACCTAACATGGGGGAAGCAGGGGGAATTATTTACTCTATAAACAATCGGTGGCACAACTTTGCAACAAGATTAGGGACTTCCACCAACAATCAAGCAAAGTTCCTGATTGTCAAATACATACAGATCTTGGCCCTATCACTCGGTATTCAGTAGATTCAGATATTTGGTGATTCCAAGCTAGTAATTAATTGTCTCAAACTTGATAGGGCTCCTCATAACATTTACTTGATGAACATATATGAGGATATATGCAGGATCAAATCGTCCTTCATGCATATCAGTTTCCAAAATATTTGCCGTGAACAAAATGATCAGGCAAATAAGCTACCCAAGAAAGGCATGAAGATTAATGTTGGCTGCTGGAAAAAATGGGAAAGCATTGATGGGCACTTGAATTATCTCGAGATCAACCCTCTTATATAAGACATTTGCTGTATTGAATCTAGTACTTTACTAGATGCTTTATATTTGTGAAAATTGTTGATAGAGTTTGCATTTTGCACAATTTTGTTTGATGTTATTAAGAATATTATATACTCGAACTTGTATAGATGAGGCCTTGTAAACGATGTGGCTTCTATCTAATATAAACTACAATTTTTTTTTGAGAAAAAAAGAAGATCAATTTAGTATTTAGAGAACATCATATGCACAACTAATTTGATAAGTTAAATGGGATCTTACAACATTTAGATCTTGTAACTCATATATTTGTTTCATAGGAACACAATGGTTGAAGAATACATTGAGAAGTACAACAACTTGGATTCATAGGCCAAACTTCTTATAAATTTAGTGCAAACATCTACGTTTCAATTTTGAAGTATACATTTCAATTGAGGTAATAATGTTTGGACATGATTACGTGGAAAAGACCATTGATGTAGATAGAGTACGGAGTCATGTTGAAGATTTAAAGAAAAGGTTATTGGACTCTTCAAAAAGGGTTATGCATATGATGAGAAAGAAAAGGTTAAAATATCTCAAAGCCAAAGCCTTAAAACTTCAATCATTTTTCCATAAATGTGGGGAACATGTCTATAATCCTAAAGGCTTTCTACATATGCACTGTCCCAAGTAACGGTTTTTATTTGATCAATTGTAGCAAAAAACCCTCTTATGGGAGCAACGTGGCTGGTAGAGGTTTTGTCACTCCATCAAACTATGTAGATTCTTTTGTAATAATTACATATAATGGATTTTATGTATGATTTGTAGTGATTTGTATCGTTGCTTCTATAAGGGAAAAAAACCCATATACATCCACCTCGATTAGCAGGCTTGGTCATAAAACTTTTTATTCTTGAAGATATATGCTACTCAATGACTTAGATGTGAAGACGATGCCATTCTTGAACAACTAGATAATAACCTTGGGGCTACATGAACAATTCTCATATGCTTTTGAACGTGTAGATGATGCTCTCCTTGAACAACTAGATAATGGCTTTGGGTCACACGAACAATCCCCTCCGCCTTCATAAACAAGGATTTTTCAGTGTACCTTTCCACATTCATTGGGTTGGGTAGTCTTAACACCTTAAGCTTTATAACTGCATTTAAAAACAAAGGATTCTTGTTCTGGTTATTTTTAGTGATGCTTTCAACTTTTAATTTTCTTGAGAAGAAATATGTGACACATTTGGGTATCCATTGTGATACCTTTGAATACTTTTCTACGAACCTTTGAATGCATACAAGATTTAGTCTGAAGATGTGATACATAAGGTGGAACTTATAATGGAAGCCTTACACCTTCAAGGATGAATTCTTTGCCATATACATTGGTGGTGCATATGTTATTTTGGGTATTCAATGACTTATTTCCCTAATGACCTACTTTATTGACAACTAGGAGAAATATTTATACTTTCACCAATATGGTTTTGTAATCATTTTACAAAGCCTCCCACTTAAATAATCTAGAGCATTGAATCCTCCAAATACATGTCCAAAATTTTGGAAATGGCCCATTTGGCTTCATGGTCCACATGGAGGAAGTTGCTTCTCAACAAGCCCATAATTAGGGTATTTTGAAAGGATTCTAATATTATAGTTAAGTATAGTATTCTAGGCGATTGTTCTGGATTGAAAAAAACATGTTTATAGATAGGTAGGCGAATATTAAACATGAAACATAAAATTAACACTGAAATGTATAAAGTTTGGTGAATATTATGATAAAAAAATATATTTTATGTAAATATAGGCGATATTAGACACCAAATAGTGAATTCATTTTTCGAAAAAAACCCAAAAAATAGCCAATTGGCGAAATTTCGTCACTAAAAATTACCCTACCCATAATCTAGGGCTCTCTACCCCACTTTAGAAAAATAAGTGATATTTCATAGATAAATGTAGAGCTTGCACTTGATAGTGGTATGGAACACATTATTAATCTTAACCTGATGCTAAAGGTCTCCACAGTGGTTCATATTTATTGATATGGCCATTTTCAAAGATCTATGGTTGAAAGGATCGTGGAGGAAATGTAGTGATAACATATCACAACTCCTAGCAAAATCCATTAGTGTTAAAGGTCTCCACAATGATTCATATTTATTGATATGGCCATTTTCAAAGATCTATGGTTGAAAGGCTCGTGGAGGAAATGTAGTGATAACATATCACAACTCCTAGCAAAATCCATTACACCACTTTTATTGTTTGGCAATAGTAAATAATTTATGGCTATCTTTGTATTAATCGCTGCGCAAAGGGGGGTCCCTTGTCCCACAAACAAGGGGGTCTCATACACCAATTTGGTGTCTTGCTTGCGGTGACCTTAAAAATAGATTATTATTATTATTATTAACGTATAAAACCCTTAATCATATCACCATAAAAATATCTTCCCCATGCCTCAGACTAAGGATTTGATAGATATGATACATGGTATTTAGTTTTCTAAAATTTAATTCCATTCTTGCTATTTACTAGATACTTTTACCACTCCACCAAGAGAAAAGATTACATTCGTGACTCGTGAGCCACTACCAATTCCAAGGTGATGCCATTTGGCCTCTATGATGCTCTTTCTACACTTTACAACATAATGATCAAAGAGTTTGGTAAGTATTTATGCAAGTTTGCACCCAATCTTCTTTGAGGATATACTTGTAGAACATTCATAAAGGAAGTTGAACATTTGGATATTGTATTAACTACCTTAGCATACCATGAGCTCTATGCAAAAGAAACCAAATTTGAATTTTCCAAGATTTTACTCAAATATTGTGGACGTATTATCTTTGCGAAGGGTACTTACACCAATCTTGCAAAGATTAAATCCATGCAAGAGTGGCTAGTGTCTACTACCCTTAATAATATTTGTGGATTTTTGGGCTTAGCATGCTAGAATTTATCCACTAATGCTTATCCTTTTACCCACTTAACAAAGATGGATGGATTCTTTTCATTGCTTAGGAAAGACATGCTTTTGACTGTCTTGAGGAATCCTTATCTTTCACTCTAATACTTGCAGGATCATCCTTTGACCCACTTAACAAAGATACATTCTTTTCATTGGTTAAGGCATAACAAGCTTTTGATTGTCTAAAGGAATTCTTTTATTTCACTCTCATACTTACATGATGATAGACAAATTGCTTTTGGGAGAAAGTATTGAATGCCAAGTAATTATTGCACTGAGAGTAGGGAGGTGCTCTGAAACTCAATATGAAGGAGATATTGTAATGTAACATAACGTAATGTTACATAACATTATAAAAAATATACAGTAATTAACAAATTCATGTCAGTTCATAAAATAAAAAATTAAAACCAAATGAAAAAAATTAATAAAATCTACGTTGACTTATAAGAAAAACAAAAATAAAACCAACATAGATCCATATTAATTCTGGATCTATCAAGCACCGAGATCAAATTTTATAAGGGGTAAATTTTTTTGGATACATAAAAAATTAAGATAAAAAAATTACACCTTAAAAAAATAGATCCCTCTTGGTACTTGATTTATCCAAATTTAAATTTAAGATAAATTTATGTTAGTATATCCACATAAAAAAACACATTGACCACACT
The DNA here is from genome assembly GCA_001517045.1 of Pseudotsuga menziesii. Classification (NCBI taxonomy): domain Eukaryota; kingdom Viridiplantae; phylum Streptophyta; class Pinopsida; order Pinales; family Pinaceae; genus Pseudotsuga; species Pseudotsuga menziesii. Next base: position 286,383 of record LPNX010977118.1, read on the forward strand.
TCATCTTGTTACCAAATGAAATCAGTCCCTACATGGTAATAACTTTCTCTATTAAAATTTATCACCTTGACTTAAAGCACTTATTCACCCAAAGACACTCTAATAAAGAAGAAATAGAATTGGATTCACTGCCTTCAAATCTATGACTTTGAGATAATTTAAAGAAGGTTATATAAAATATTATTGCAAATGCTTTATCTCATAAATATCTTTCTTGGGAACACGATCTTTTTATATGTTGCATAATGGAATGACTTTGAGATAATTTAAAGAAGGTTATATAAAATATTATTGCAAATGCTTTATCTCATAAATATCTTTCTTGGGGACACAATCTTTTTATATGTTGCATAATGGAACATATTATAGTTCAATATCAATGAGACATTATTGATAGTAAGGAGGGCTAACTTTGGAATATTAGGAATTGTGTCCTCCTTTTTAAAAATCACATATATCTACGACATGCACATATATCTACGACATGGATCTCCTATTATATAACATGGTCTTCAACATGGGCATGACCCTCCCTTTGTCAATCATGTGAGTTTCCATAGGATTTAGAATGATGTCTCCTCTAACTTTCATTAAATAAAATAAACATGTATATTGAGTAATTTGTTGCAAACACTGAGCCTTGTGATAAGGCAGAGTGGAACCTACTCTAATTCAACTTCAACAAGACATTATTTAGATGGTAAGAAGGGCCAAACTTGGACTATCAGGAGTGGTGTCATCCTCATTAAAAAATACATCTATTTATAACATGGATATCCTGTTATACGGCATGGTCTTTAATAGGGACATGACCCTCCCTTTCTCAATAACACGGGTTTCCATAGAATTTACAAGAATGTCTCCTCCAACTTTTATTAGATAAATTTAACTCTAATTTTGAGTACATTCTGGATAGATGTGACAACAGTGCAATATGGCAGAGTGTGCTCCTTATCTTAGTGTTCTTTAGCCTAATTCCATCACCAATAGAAGTTGGAGTATGTATCAATGGGCTTTATATAGATATATTTCCATTTTTTCCATTTGAAGGCAGGGATGCAATTTTTTAAGTCAAACCATTTATGAAGTATGTTCATATCATTCACTTGACTACCAAATTTACAACGTTTGGGTTTATTTATTTATTTTGAAATGTCTTTATAAACTCCATGGATTCCTTCACTATCTCCTATAGAATGTGATTTTGGTAATATCAAATCCAACCTCTACCTCTAGATATTGAGAATTTTCTCCAACTAGAACAAGCAATGGAAACTGGCCTCCCAAAAAAAGTAGGAGGCCAATGATATGGGAGTATGTTCTGAAATTAAATACCAAATTGATCACCATGTTGATATTGTGGATATGATATGACCCAAGGGGGTCATATACGGGGTTAAATGTGTTGAATATAGTTGTCGTTAATGTCAAAGGAGTTCAGTAATGACAAAGGAATAACCAAGGACATGATGGCAGGGAAAACTCAGTGTAAGACAAAGGAATAACAAAGAAAGTGATGACATGACATGCATGATGACGTGGAATGTGTGATGAGGCTGGAAAGACATATGATGGTGTTTTGATGCTATCATGAAGTCAATGTTGCAATCTGACATCATTCTGGAAAAGTATGGCAATTTTGTGAAACTTTGGAAATTGACCAAGTATGGAAATATTAGTCAAAACTTCCCTAAGGAAATGACCACCCGGTCCTGTTAGGCTATAGCTTGTTGAAGTGAAGATTTGGACAACCCAAATCATAAGAGAGAGAAATATCAATGGTCTAGAATAGTTTCCGCAATGCCAAGGCGCAAGCTTGTTAAAGTTACGGGAATACTATTGTGGAAGTCATTTTTGAGAATTTATAAAAAAGTAGATCCATAATCCGCAACCTGCAATCAGTGACCTGCAATCCGCAATCCGCAACCCGTAATCTAAAATTCGCAATCCACAACCTGACTGTGGAAAGAATGTTGCGGCTGCAAAATAATGAAAGTCAGTTTTTGAAATTTGGGAAATGCACACCTAGAATCCACAATCTGCAATTGCGGAAGGAATTTGTGGAAGCCTGTTTCAAAAAAGTTGAAAGGCATTCCCGCAACCCGCAATTGCGAAAGGTTAATTACAGAAGGAGTTTGGAGAAAGGTAATTGCGGAAAGTTAACTACGGAAAAATAATTACGGAAAGGTTAATTGCCGAAGGAATATGCAGAAGCCTCTTTCAAAAAAGTAGAAATGCATACCTGCAACCCATAACCCGCAATTACGGAAAGACAACTTGCAGAAAGGTCATTGCGGAAAAGCAATTGCTGAAAGATTTATGTTGCAAAAAAGTCATTGTGAAAAGGAAATCGCGGAAGGATTTATGCCTGCACAATGTATTTAAATGCCCACACAGGATTGCGAAATATGCCTGCATATGGTGAAGAATGCCCACATAAGGTATATAAAATACTAGTAAAGAAGCACCTTAAAGGTGTTTAGATATTCTAAAAAATGTTGGAATCATGAGCATTAGCTGCAGGCATTTACAACATAACAAGAACTAGATCTAAATGATCAACGAGGGTGAAAGTTTGATGCTTGAAGAAATTGCTTATGTAGAGGGAAGAAAGATAATAGAAAAGACATGATGTGATAAGCTATAAGAGTAAGCTACAAATTAATTAAGATGGAATCATCTACATCAATAAGCTATAGAAATTGTTAAAAGATGCCAGGAAACAAACAAATGTTTATTATTAAGCAAGATATAAAAAAAAAAATATGATAAACAAAGATATAATAAAGAGAGTTTATTATCCCTGTAGCACAACATATTATTGCAAACATATAAAGAATGATTGCAGAATCATGAAAAGTGATTGCAGACTTATAAAGGATGAGTGCATTGAAGAATGGAAAATCAGTGACTATGAAACTGAGTGTTTAATGTTATAAAATAAACATTATTAAAAGATAATAATAATATGTTAATAATTAAACAAAGAAGTAAGGAAACACGTTTGATGAAGAGGCCTATTTTATGAAGTGACGTGTTTGATGAACATGCACAACTCCAAATTGAAAGGGTGCAACTGTGAAACTCCAGAATGAAGAGATCCGTTTGTATATAATGATGAATGATGTTAAATGTATTTATAAGCAAGATTTCGAGTTTAGAAAATATGTCTTTGTAGTCCAGATCCATGAAGCAACAACAAAAGAAAAATACCAAGGTAGTGATGAGAAACCAGTGACAAAATCGAAGATATAAGAAGATCTGGAAGTATGATAAAAACATATTAGGGTGGCAGGGTGGTGCTAGGGCAGGCTACAAGCCTGCAAGGGGGTCGTAGCCTCCTTCTAGTGGTAGCTGGTAAATAGGGTGTCGTAGCATCCTTTCAACAGCAATTGATAAACCAAGGGGTTGTAGCCTCCTTCCAGTGGTAGCTGGTAAATAGGGCGTCATAGCATCCTTTCAGTAGCAGCTGATAAAACCAGGGGCCGTAGCTTCCTTCCAGTGGTAGATGGTAAATAGGGTGTCATAGCATCCTTTCAGTAGCAACTGATAAAACCAGGGGGTCGTAGCCTCCTTCTAGAAGTTGCTGGTAAATGGGGTGTTGTAACATCCTGCCAGTCATAAATGAAAAAACTATTGTAAATATAATTTGCAGTAATAGAAAGTGTTGGTGGTTTTCCCAATTGGAATTCCACGATAAAAGTTGTGTTCTTTGTATCTTGTTGATCATGCGTGTTAAATATGAATAAGTTAAAAGTGGTTTTAATTGCTAAAAATTATCAATACTGATTCACCACCCCCTCTCAGTATTGTCCAATGTTCCAACAATTGGTATCAGAGTGGGATCCTTCACTACAGTTTAAACTCTGGAAGGAAGATCCTATTAAAAACCACTATGGATCAACAATAAGGGTTAGCCACCAACATAAGTTTACTACTGATTCACCACCCCCTCTCAGTATTGTCCAATGTTCCAACAATTGGTATCAGAGTGGGATCCTTCACTACAGTTTAAACTCTGGAAGGAAGATCCTATTAAAAACCAATATGGATCAACAAGAAGGGTTAGCCACCAACATAAGTTTACTACTGATTCACCACCCCCTCTCAGTATTGTCCAATGTTCCAACAATTGGTATCAGAGTGGAATCCTTCACTATAGTTTAAACTCTGGAAGGAAGATCCTATTAAAAACCACTATGGATCAACAAGAAGGGTTAGCCACCAACATAAGTTTACTGGAGATAATTATGCATACTGGAGTTGAAGAATGAAGTGCCATCTAATGTCTCTTGGATATAAAGTTTGTAGGTCTGTTGAAAAAGAGTACAAAGTAAGAGACGACCTACTTGAAGACAGATATGAATTAGGCCAATATGGGGCCAATGCAAAATCCCTGAATATTGTCTTGAGTGGGTTAACAAATTCAATGTTTATAAAAGTTATGCAATGCAAGACAACTAAACATGCTTGGGAAAAATTAAAAACTATCTATGAAGGAGTATCCAAAGTCAAACAATCCAAACTTCAGACATACAAAGGACAATTTGAAAGTCTAAAAATGAAAGAGGATGAAAATATTGTAGAATATCTTTTAAGAGTAGATGAAATTGTCAATTGTATTAGAGGCCTTGGAGGAGTAATAAAGGAGAGAGTGTTACACCGTATCCGGTGTAATGGATAATCCGTATCCGGATTAAGTCAGCATACAGGTCTAGGGAGGAAGACGTTCCATCTTCAAATAATTAAATGTATAAATGTATAATAATTGAATGGATGATAAATTACAATGGATATGGTTGCCTTAAATATGGCTTGGCCATCACATATTGAAGATATACTTGTCTTCATAAACTATATTTTAATATTATTAATTACTATTACGAATAGTTACTTATTTATTACTATTTTAATGTTGTAACATTGCCTTCCCCTTAGGAAATCTTTGTCCTCAAAGCTTAGATTATTGTTGTCGTCTTTTCATTCTCATTTTGTGTTGAAACAATATCATTACTTCCTTTATGCCTTTTTTAGAACTGGTATTAGGTATGTGCTTGGTCTTTACACAATAGTTTGTCATCTTCCTTTCATGTGTAACTTGAATTTGTACTCCATTATGTTTATTATTGTTATCCCATTTTCCTTGTACAAGAATACGAGGAATATTTTTGTGATTGACCATATCAAGCCTTGTTTTAGAAGTCGCTTGTCCTATGATACTTAGGATGCCATCACATAATGTTTTCATTTTATTATCCTTACGAGTTATCTCAAGAAGTGGCGTTTCATGAGGCTTCTCACACTTGAAGTCACCTGATAGTGTTACATTTAGGTTTCTCCAGGGTGACAAAAGAGTTAGGGTAGAAGATGAATCTACAATATCTGATTCCTTTGACTTGGATTCCTTTGCATATTGTAGGATCAATCTTTTTTCATTGTATGGATCATCCTTATTGTCAACGATATTGGCTTGACTCTCATTATGATCTTGGTTAAGCTCATCTTTATCAAATAGATTATTGGTATTTTGGTCATCCCTACGATATTTAGTCTCCTTGTTGTGTTTATTATCTTGATCAATTTTGTTACTCTCATTTTTGTTGACATAGTGGTCCAACATATCTGAGTTACTGATATCGTTTGTATTAGACCTTAGTTGTTGTAACATTTCCATTATGGTATTCTGGTTTTGTGTCATGATTCTCAAGTTATGTGCCATGGTGTTTATGTTCTGTGTCATCGCACACATCTTGTCATCTAACTCTTTTTGTTTCTCGTGCATGATGTCTACTTTGTCATCGAGTTTTCTTCCTAGTACTATAACAACATCTTCTTTGATTTCTTTCTTAAGTGCCTTGTTATTTTTTCGTTTCTTCTCTGAATTTTTCTTGGTTGGCAACGAGGGCCTTGATGTCCTTCTCCAATTTCTCAAGTTTGTATTTTAATTCTGTCATAGCTTGGGTCCTTTTATGCGAATGTGTGTATTTGGAAGTTTATTTTGACTTATGGAGGAATAAAAGACAACTAATGTCTTTGAAATAATTGATGAATTAATAATAATAATTATGATCATTTAATGTGTTGAAATAAAATAATAAATATAAAATATTATATTTAAATATTTTATTAAAAGGTGGATTAATAAGTTTTAAAATATTATATAATAATAATAATATTATAATAATATTATTTATTTTATTAATATTGTTTTTGTTTGTGGGGCTATGTGGAATGAGGGGGGCTGCAGCCTCGGTTGAAGTTGGAACATGAAACCATGTGTTGGTTTTACTTTATCTTTTCTTTTTAAATTTTTTCTTTCTTTTCTTTTCTTTACCTTTTTTTATCTTTTCTTCTTTAGACAATGTCCTATATTTTAGGGAAACCCTAAAAACTAAATTTACACAAAGTGTAAATAATGGCCAAGGGCCATATAGGTCTGATACCAATGTTACACCGTATCCGGTGTAATGGATAATTTGTATCCGGATTAAGTCAGCATACAGGTCTAGGGAGGAAGATGTTCTGGCATCTTCAAAAAATTAAATGTATAAATGTATAATAATTGAATGGATGATAAATTACAATGGATATGGTTGCCTTAAATTTGGCTTGGCCATCACATATTGAAGAGATGCTTCTCTTCATAAACTATATTTTAATATTATTAATTACTATTAGGAATAATTACCTATTTATTACTATTTTATTGTTGTAACAGAGAGAAGTCGTTGAAAAAGTACTAAGATCCCTTCCCATGAAGTATGACTCAAAAGTATCTACTCTAGAAGAACGAGATGATCTTTACCTCATGATAGTAGATGAACTACATGGGATCTTCACTGCATATGAGATTATAACAAGACAAGATGGACCATGAAAGAAGAACAACATTTCAAGCTTCAAAAGAGCCAAAGAAGTCTGAAGCCTTGTCCAAAAATCAATAAGAGAACCTAGATGACGACGAAGATCTTGTCATCAAGAAACTTGAGAGAGGTACTAGCAAGTACAAATGGAAGCTACCCTTGAAGTGTTTTAACCGTGGAAGGATTGGTCATTTTCCCCAAAAGTTCCTTAGCCAAAACAAGAAGATATTGATGATGATGAAGAACCTTGCTGTCATAAGAAAGATCAAAAGAGTAAGAGCATGTAGATGAAGAAATTTAAGAAAAGGAAGAAAAACTTCCATTCCAAGGAAGATAGTGAAGATGAATAAATCCTATTCATGGGGACAATAACTTCAGAAGATGATTCAGATGTGGAAGGAGAGGTGGAACTAAAGGCACAACTCATTAGTGCTCTTGAAGAAATTAAAAAATGTTGGAATATATTAAACCCACTCACAACTTAGGATAAAATAATTAATCATTATTTGATTAATTATTCACCCACTAGCTTAATTAGTTGGCATCCACTTGCACTTTAAAGTCAATGCATGCCATCCATATCCTAGGAATGATTTATTTCTGATTCTAGGTTCATCTAGAATTAGTATACAGGACCTTATAGCAGATTCTACTTTTTTCTCCTTTTTCTGTTTTTTTCTGCTTTTCTATGGATAAGATAAAAGCTAGTCAACTAGGAAACTGGGAGCTTTTGTTTCCAACCCATCCTCCATTAGTTTTTCTCCATTTTCAGGATTAGCATGTTATTTCCATCTCCTTGACAACTCACTCATGCTTTTGCCAACTCGTGAGGTCCTTGATAGATTTAGCAAGTGCTTTATCCACCTATGGGGGTTTGCTATATTTTGGTAAGTCAGCATTTTTGAGCTTTATGAGTTGTTTCCATACAATTCGACTTCCTCATCATTGCACATAGCATTGATCTATAGCATTTTTAGCATCATTGCACATAGCATTGATCTATTATTTCTACATGGTATCAGAGCTACAAGGTTGATCAAGTTCTACAAAGTTGAGGAGCGCTTCCAGTCTCCTATCCCTCTTTGAAGAAGAGCTTGTCTAGCTTACAAGATTTTCTCCTAGTTTGTTTTACAGGTTGCAGAGAGTATCTCTTAGAGCATATCAACAACTTCAATATGGATTCAAAAGTTCCTCTACTATCTCCTTTCAACTATGATGAGTGGAAGCCAAAGATGAGTGCATACTTGAAGAGGCAATGTCTCTTTGATGTCTCCATTGGTGCATTGAGTGAACCTGAGTCTTATGAAGAGAAGATTGATTGGCTAAATAATTATGATAGAGCTTATGGAATTATGTGTTTGGGAATGTCTCCAAATATATATCATCTCATAGATTCTGCTGAATTTCCATTTGAGCTTTGGAAAATTTTGGACAAAGCTTTTGGTTTGCAGGAAATCGAAGATGAAGCATGGAGCGAACCTAGCATCTCCTCTTGTTCCCTCTCTCAAGATTTCTTGGCCTTTACATTCTCTGATGAAGTTGATCATGATGAAGAAGTTTCTCATACAGTTCATGTTGCTGCTGCCCTCTTTCATTCGAATGCTTCCTCCTTTAATGAAGAAGCAAATATTGAAGAGCCATCTTTTTCTGTGTCTCTTGAAGGCGATTTTTCTTCTTGTGATACTATTGATGAAAAAGAAGTAACATACGGAGCTGCTGTTGATATTGATTATGATCCTATAACCCATTCATTGTTCTCTCAATCTCCTATCTTAGATTCTGAGATCTATGTGCCAAATCCTTCACACCTCTTGCTTACCTCTCTCATTGATGGTGCGTAACCTAGTGACTTCTAGGATGTTTGCTTTGCCACATCAAGCCTTATTTGTGTCATACCACTTACCTTACTTGATCTCATGTGCTTCAACATATCCTTCTTTGTTCTTGGCATCAATACTCAGAGCCTTCTTGAAGATTGTGAACATCTCATTCTGCCCATCCATCATTTAGATTTTCACTTATCAGTTTTTCCCAGTTGCTCATAATTTTCCTAGTCTAGCCCTATATCCTCATGGATCCATTGAAGACTTTGTCCTTGCTGTTCCATATGTTAATATTTCTGATATATCAGAGTTTTATCAGCCTCATATCAGATCTATATAGGTGCTACATCAGATTGGAAGATTGACATGTGATTCACATCACAATTTTGCAGCTATTTAGGGAATTGGGTGTGAAATAAATTGTCTTAATTTTTGTACTCTTTGGAAAGGAGTATGCACAAGTCTCTTTTCCATTTCAGATTATGTTTGCAGATCAGAGTTTGACAGTAGAAAGAAGCATTCAGATAATGCTCCTACTTCACCAGATGATGAGATACAAGGAGTCTCTCCTCTTCCTTCTTGCAGGTTCTACACTCCAGCGCATGATCATGGAGTTCATGATTTCTTCAGCAAGTCCTTCATCCAGAAGCAGTTCAGTCAGCTCATTAAAGTGAAGATGAAGATATGTTGAAGACATATTTCAAATTTTGTGCCTTGTCCTATCTTGAGGGAGGATTTTCCCCATGTGGTTTTGCCTCTTTCCTCACTTTTCTGGACATAATAATTGTAAAAGGGTGACCATAGCCTTGTTGTTGGGCCCTATATGCATCCATATGCATCCATATTTTTTGTCATACCATCATAAAGTTAGACTTATAAGGGGGTGTTGGAATATATTAAACCCATTCACAACTTAGGATAAAATAATTAATCATTATTTGATTAATTATTCACCCACTAGCTTAATTAGTTGGCATCCACT